>PPHD01000057.1:45961-127899 GCA_002909625.1 Bambusicola thoracicus
TTTTTTTTTTTTTTTTTTTTTTTTTTAATGCAACTACAGCTTTCTGCCAGAGGAAAATATCAAACACCGGGAAAGGAAAGAAAAAAATCCTCCCAACTTCAGAGCAGTTTAAAAGGTAGAGAGTCTACAGGTAGAGTGTGAGAGAACTGCAGCACAGCTGTAAAAAAAGAGGAAAATATAAAAAAAAGGAAACTGGAGTCTGCATTAAGACTCTTTGGAGATCAATATTATCTTTCCAGCTGACTTCACAACAAACCGATGAACATTTATATAACTCAACCTGCTGAATCTCATTCATGCTTTTTTGCTTTCCAGAATAGCAGATTCCTATTCGATTTTAGGCCAATCCTACTGGCTCTTAGTTTCCTCACTGGTAAAACAGACGTGATCTTTTAAAAATACATTTGGGAAATGTTTTCAAATCTATGCAAATTCAAAGCATCAGTAATTACTATAATTCTTATCTCTTAAAAATATGACTACTTATGTATCTATGACAGGCATTTCTGTCATGATGCAGAAAATTAAGACAGGTACATAATTCTGAAAAAAAGGAAAGTACCTGGATGACATTTGTACACCTGCCTCAGAATTTTGCTGCACACAAACTGAATGTAAAAAGGCATCCTGCAGAAGCTCCTTGTCATTACAGGAAAATAAAGTGTTGTAGACCAGTAATGAAGATCTAAGCAGAATGTGTTAGTATATGTTTTTATAGTTGTACATAATTAAGAGATACACACTGTAACCAAACCTTAGTATTTGACCACGTATTCTTATCTCATAGTATACTTCTTTGAAGTGACATCATTATAGTATAAATGTCCTGCAGAATGCATGTACTCTGAGCATTTATTTTGGGGGATGAGAGTCTGTTTGTTGAATTGGTTGGCTATGCATTTTCCACTTAAAGATTCTGGAAGGAAGTAGAAAACATTTGTTTCTTCCAGTGTACATGAAAATTAAAACATACAAGACAGAAAATCTAATTACCTAATAGTATTAGAGTGACAATCACTGAATTCATTCGGTTTCTCTTTATGCACTGATACCGTGCATCTAAATCATAGTCAGAGGGAAAGGGTAAAATGCATTCTTTGTGTCTAATCCTAGAAAGAGAAATCCTTCCTAAGAGAAAACTTTGTCTACATTTTTTAAAATGCAAACTGTCCCCACATCCCCCCCCAGAATACCAGACTAATACGTTCAAAGTTTGTATCTGACCTCAAAACAAATACTTGGTTTACTGTCACTTGCAAAGCATCTCTCACTTATTTACTTTTTCATTTAAACTTGGTGACAGCTTCTTTTAACAAGACCGTGTTCTACATCCATACAGTTTTCATTCAGCTCAGAAGTGAATAATTTTGTTACAGCTTTACTTTAATTTGTTGTTCAAACCAGACTAAAAAACGTACTTTTTACTGATTTCCTAGCAAACACACACACCAACAGCAATAGCAAGATATATAGAACTAAACACAGAGTTAAAGAATGGCATAAGTTGGAAGGAACCTCAAAGCCCACCTAGTTCCAATCCCCTGCTATGGGCTAATTGCCACCCATCATATCAGGCTGTCCAGGGCCCCACACAACCTGGCCTTGAATTATTCTTCCAACTCACTCTTTTCAGAATCTGTCATTCATTCTGAACAAAGTTAAGTTTTATATTACTTGATCTGCAGCTGTTGTGATCATTACTCACACGGTACCATAGAGCTTGTCTTTATCATCACTGATGTCTTATGGATGTTAAAATTCTATTACCGATTTCCACTATTCCCACAACAGATATTTTGTTCTTAATTATTCCCACCATTACAGCAAAGATGACACAATGCAAGTATGTATATATAGCGTACAGTGTGGGAGCTTGTTAGATACAACAAGAGCTATGTTGAAGATACCTAGTAGAAAAGTACAGAGAGAATCTCCTGTAATCAAGCGAGAAAGGGTATTTAAACTGAAGAACGTTTTTATAGGAGATACTCATACTTGATAAACTTGAATTGGAAGCAGTACTAAAACACAGTTCTCCAAGGATTCCAGTAAAGTGACCTTAATATTCCAGTTCGGGCCATATTAACCTTAAAACAATAAGACATCTCTCAGGAGGCCAGAGAGGCTGAACACAGGAATATACAGGAGACGGAGTTCAGTGTGCAGTTTTTTAGAAGACAAGTTTTTGGCTGTAAAGTATAAGAGTGCTACAGTTTACATTTAATTTTGGAGAGTAATTTCAAATTGATATATGTAACTACCAGTGGTACCCAAAAGAGCCTGTGCTATTCCAACAGTAGCAGCTAAGAATTCAGGACAAGCAGAATAGAAAATGTTGTGTAAGACAGAAGTGATGAAGCTGAATGGATCCCAGCACAGATTCATCCTACACATTTAATCTTTTGCTTTTAACATTAGACAATATATTCTGAGACACATGTTGTATACTATGCTTTCTTGCTGTTTTATTTTTTTCAACGGCAAGAAAATAATAAAAGATAATAAATATTAATAAAATATTGTTAAGCCATCTAATTAAGATGACAAAGCAAAAATAATAATAATAAAAAATAATATATGCAGCAGGAAGACCTAATACAATCAGCAAAAAACTAAGAAAACATGAGGAGCTCATAGAGTGAACAGGAAGAGAGCTGAACAACAGCAAATCAAAGATGGATTCCTTGTTGAGGGAGGGAAAGGCTTTAGTTAAGTTTGATGACTAGAGAAGATAGAAAATAATTTTACACATTGCATGTAACCTTTCCTCCTACAAATCTTTTCAGCTGCATGTTCAAAGCAATTAAAGTATAAGTGCAAATATGGCAAAATTCATCTACTAAATCTATCCTTTTTGAGACCAAAACACAATGACATCATCTCAGATGGAATATCAAAATACAGGAGTAGTTAAGCGTAAGATAGACCATCGTCTTTGCTGAAGTGAAAACTATGGTGAAAATAGTTTAATTTCCTTTGCAGGCAAATCCAACAAGCATTTCAATCACAAACTTCAGAAAATTAATTACAAAGAATACATGGTAGCATGACAAAGTGATTTGGAAACTAATTTTCCCAGTACTAACGGAAAGCATGTCTTCCCAGGTTCAGAAAGACATCACAGGAATGGCAACAGTCAGATGAATTAAGTGTTCCTAATGATGTATTTTTGTTTGGCTCAAGCTTTAAAAAATAAGAAGTTTTTTTTTGTTACTTACAATTGAAGATTTCATGCATAATACACATCTTCATTTACACGCAGGTTGCTCCAAAAGTAATGTGTCCCATTTATTTCCATGGAAACTGCAACAGATAAAAAGAACAAAATAACACTATTCAGTAGAGCAAATTCATAGCTACAAAACACTATTTTTTCAACATGGACACCACCATTAGCTATGCATTTTTGCCAGTGATGAATGAAAGCCTGCCTGCTGCATTCACACAAATCTGAAGCAGGGGAGATGATCCACTGTTGCTACTGCTGAAACACACCACCCACTATCTCACTGTGCTCACATCTGCTGTTTGGTGTCCATAAACATTCAGCAAGCATTGATGAATATCAAAGGGTGCCATTTTTTTCACATGGGGCAATTCAGTTGCACCCCTTTGTTTCATATGTCCTCCCATGTCAGACACCATTCTGTCAGACTGCCCCATTGCTGCCATCTATCACACAGTAAAATGTAAAGGAATATTGTCAGGAAGATTCAACTTCTACTACCATACCATCAACATTCACCTCTGCTGTTGTGAGCCAACATCATAAAACAGGAGGCATTACACACATACAAGCAATTTCAAATGCAGTTCTCCATAGCACTTGATTTGGATTATATATGTGGTCTGTCATGCTCTGTTTTTCTGAACTTTTTCCACATACATAAAAACAAAATTTTAACAACTAAAAGACAGACAAAATATGACACTTTATTATATAAGACACAATAGGTTAAGTTTTTTTGTTTTGTTATTGGAACTTTGTCACATAGTGAAATCTTATGTGAAATCTCAACTATTCTTTTAAATTATTCCTATCAAAGTATTCCTATCAAAGCCACCAGAAGAAAAATGTATTTCCTTTATGTAAGTGAAATAGTAGTTGATCTCTTCAGAGATGAAAAGCAGGCAGTCTTTAATTAGTGTTCACTTTGTAATCACGTTCATTCCTCTGTTGAGATCTAAACAAAATAAGATTTATTATCCAGGTTTAGCTTTGACAAGCCACATGTCATTTTCCTCTCTGTACACACCACCTTGGGATTTAACCTATCAGCAGGCTGCTATTCCATCACTCTGAACCTGCTCCAACTCCAGTTTTACCATAATGTGACTGCATTTGCTGCAGTCTTTAGAAAAGAAAAGCAGGTTTTATGCTTTTTTCTTTTTTAAAGCAGTAATTTTATGCCAAACTTTCTTGAGTCTGACTACAGAGACAAGATATTGAGATCTGAAAAGAAAATAAATAAAAAGAAAAATATTTTCTGTACTTGTTCTACAAGCGAACATGTAATTTAATTGTAACTTGAATATTTGTACACAGATACAAATGGCATAGGTAGTACTGTCTTAAATGGTGCTCTCTCTTCATGACGCTCACTTTCTGTTAAGAAAATGAATAAATTACATCTCCCTCAACACTGACTGTGGTGCAGAAGTCATTGTCAGCATTATGAGCTTACTCGGGAGATGTCTTTAATAAATTCCTGCCTAATAAGGGAACACCTTAATGGCTACAATACATTCAGATGGAAGAAAATTGATAAGCAAGAGTACTATTTTCTTAGGTACAAAATATAATGAATGCTCCTCCAGAAAGCCTCATGAGAACTTGTTAATTTTTTATGGCAGCTTCAATCAGAAAAGTCTACAGAAAAACTTGGCTCTCATTTCATTTTGGAAATGTCAAAATGTATTGTTTCTAAAAGGTTAGAATAATTTTTCGGTTCAGTTTTATTGTGTTGATCCATGTTAATCTATCTGACTTAGGCATCTGTACTGTGTATTACTATAACAGAAATAAAACATGAACATTAAGATTATATTAAGTCCATAAGACATTAATTATTTGTTATGTAAACTACCAGCTTTACTGCACTTGGGTGTCTTGACTCTGTATATAACTGTAGATAATGAAGAGCATTTGGCACTTGAAAATTCTAAATTATTGAATAATTGCATTTGAACATATATGGAAAAAAATTCTGAAACATTTCAGTTTTAAATAGTATTTAAATTGAATAAAACTAAGAGAGCAAGAAAACCCAAAGATGCATATTTTGCATATAAAGAAAGAAGCTTCAGAGTGAATTGAAATTTACTATTTTATTTCACTAAAAGAACAACAAGCAGAAACAAAAATAAAATCAAAATATAATTGAAGAATTTCCATCTGGACCTATGTTTCAATTTAGTTTTCCCTTTTTTGCTTCACATACAGCTCTACAGTTCTAATCTAAGCAATCTAAGTGATCGTTTGTCAGGTTTTTTACCTGGATAAATGTCATTTTTCCAACATAAAGCATCTATAAGGAACAGGCAAGTTACAAAGGCTGAAACAAGTAATTCTTATCCAGTGCTTCCTTACTTACATTAAGTACTCTCACACATCTGATTTTAGTCAACTAATTACTTGAACACATTGCAGGAGAAACCAGATCTGAAAAATAAGAATTGGAAGCCTCACTGAAATCTGAGGAGACTGAATAAAATGGGAATATTGCTATAAGAAGAAAAATAAGGAAAGAATAATTGTGTGTGGGAAGAGAGAACAGAAGGCATCAATCAAAGAATAAAGGAAAGGCACAAGAATTAATGATTAGTTCTTAACAAATCTCTCTGTATTTATACTTGGCATTTGTGACTAGTTCTGTTGCTCGCGCTTTTTTCCCAGTTATGTCCTCTTTTGCTGCCTGAAAATCTTATATAGAAGACTTGAAATTGCTATATTTTTGAGTTATTATTCTTTTAGGTTAGTATTGTAGGCTTTTCTTGGCCCCACAAATGGATATTCTCCAAACCAGCAGAAATTCATGTGTAGTGGCAAATACACGTTGATACGGTATACAGCATGTAGTAACCCTTCACATACAAGAGAATCACTGTCCTCAGTCCTTCCAGGTATCCATAGCCTCCACTGTCATTGCACCAGTACAGAAACGTTTCTCAGTGTCTTGTAGATAGAAAAGACTAATGTAGGTGCACAGTGTGGCCATAGCACAGCCTGTCAGAATGCCAGAGGCTGATTTTCTTGTGAATTGTGCTATATAATTTGAGGCAGATGAGGATGCATGCCAGTGACATCTGTCAGACTGTTCAGGTGAAAAAGCACATGTCAGAGGAAAAAGGGTTTATAGGATCAAAGTTAATGCTCTGAGCTCTCCTCTCTGCTGTTTGGACTCAAGCTCTTAAAGTAAAATTTGATTAAATTTCAATTCCAAATGACGTTATTTAAAAGTGAAGGATATACACCATTTTACTCTTGAATACTGTCATTAGGTCCTTCTTATATATTCATAATTCAATCTTATGTCAAGTAGAAAATCACAATTTTTCAGCATAAAAATTTTTATTTTAATGTATAATAAAATAGTGGCTGAAAATATATATACATATAAAAAACACTCATAAAGGACTAAACGATTAAGCGTTACATCAAAGTTAGTTTCCCAAAGACTGAACCACTTTTATAACATTAGTAACAGACTTTAGACAAATACAGTCCAGAATTATTCTATCACAAGTTTATATGAGAAAAGACTCAAATTATGCTAGCTCATTAATTAAAAAGAAATTGAACCTGTGTCTATTAAATGGTGATGACAGTGACTAAATTACTTGCAAGTCTCCATGAAACATCTGTATCTGTGTCTCCAGTTCAAACGCAACGACTTCATAAAGATGGGGTGATTACCAACTCTAGAAAATATCCATCATCTTTAATGAAATCTCAGGACTCACACCAAGAGTTTGTCTATATGAACTATGAAATTATTAAACATTTGTTATCTAAATCCCAAGTCTCCTAAGGGAAGTCCTCATTAATTGTCACGCTATGATCATTCATATTTGTTGGCTTATTAAACTAATTCTAACTTGTTTTTAACAGTATTTTCTTAATGGGAATTTAGCAACTATGGAAATCTTCTGGCAACTTCATTTTCTATATTTCTTTTTCCATGATGTGGTAATTAAAAATTAGGGTGCCAAAGATGCCAGTAAAGTTGGATTGGAATATCTGATAAACAACTAACTTCATGAAAATGAGCCTAACTAGCAGCCTTAACAGCAAGTCCTAGGAATGGAAGAAAGTAGCAGAAATTTCCTTATTTTTGCTCCCCACTGCACCACAAAATATGAGAACAACACTTTCAATCTCTCTTCTAAAAGTACTGATGTACGTATGCCAAAAATAATGCAGAAAAAAAGAAAAAAAGAAGGTTCCAGTCCAAGTGTTATTTCAACAGAATTCTATACGCTGCCTTGAGTGGACCATTTCAGGACAAGTCCATCATGTGCAAGGGAAGAAAGACTAGAAAGGGCCTCTAAAATCAAAGTTCAGGGGTGCTCATTTTTTACTTTGGTTTTAGGTCTATATTGTTAAAACATGCTGACACATATCGCCATGTTCAGTCTTATAGGGATTGAACACTTTCAGGAAAACCAGTACAAAAAGTTCAACTCTCTCTTTTTTTTTTTTTTTTTTTTTTTTCCTCTTGAGAATCAAGCAAACACTACAAAGCAACTGGGTGCAGAAATATTTTTGGCTGCTTTTATCTTATCTGCATTGGGAACACTTAAAAAGGCAGGAGAAACTTCAAAGTCCTTCCTTTTTTTCCTGTATTTTTACATTTTCTATGTATTACATTAAAACAATCACCATTTCAAAGATATGAAGTCAGATTTACAAAAGTTTTCAAGAAGTCAGAGTATACCAAAAGGAATCATGAGCAAAAAGAGAAGGCAACAGTACCTCAGAAAAGGAAGAAAACTAAGTGTCCAGCAGTAAGCTGAGAACGATTTTACACAGGTATGATCATGTTCAATTTTTTTTATTTTTAGTTTTATTCTTGACGCTACCCAACCAACACAAGAGTGCATGTAACAAAGTACGTCGGTTTCTAAACCTGAAATAAAGGCGGAAGCCATTTCCTAAAACACAGGCAGAACAGTAATGCCCAATATCAATTTCTGTTTATATAATGGAATATATTGCACTACAGGAATCATATTCCAACATGGAAATCATGGAGGAGCACCAGTGTTTCATGTCCACACCGCAGTGTGCAGTCTGGACTGCACCAGTGTTTATCTCAGATAACTATGATAACAGGCTCTGCATGTTCATAGATACTTGTGCTGCTCAATGCATTAGCATGAGAGTGTGGGAATTCATGCTTTACTGTTTGTTCTACAGTTATTTGCTCTGGTAAACTGATATTTATATTTTTGTAAAGTGCATTAGTTAGCATAAGATGTGTAGGCACCAGTTCTATGTTGTTAATGTTACATAACATTATGTAAAACAATGGGCTGGCTCTGGTTAGCAAAGCTGCAAAAAAACTTGGCTTTCTTGCATCTTTGTTAAAACACTAATTAAAATATCTGTTTGAAATAGATTGTTTTAAAGAGAAAGATTTAGAGTGCTGCTATTTTTACCAACTTAATTACATCCCTCTCAGTGAGGTAAAAGGATTGCAGGTGAAAAACTTCAGATAGAAAATTATAATTAATAAGCTTCTCTTCTGAAGTAGTTATAGGGATTCAGCTGTGCATTAAGAACCGTGCTTGGGGGTGCTGCGGTGATACAGTCACTTCCTCCCATGAAATATAAAAGGTCAAATAAGGAGAGGTGGAGAAATCAAACTGCTGTGAAAAATGCAAACCCTACCTGTTATGCATCCCTTTCCACCTGTACTGTTACGGCCAGCTTAAAGCAAAGACGAAGCAGCACCACCTGACACAGCATTACATGGTGCTGGGAGGAAGTACTCAGGTTCTGTGACTGAGATTCAGTCCGTATTGACACCAATGTTGAAACAAATGTATTCCAACTGGTTTCACCTAGCAGGCTTTAAAAGAAGAGGCTACCAGGTGACATCCTGTCCAAACTTCTATTTATTTTTTTTAAGCTTTCAATTATTCATAATCCTTAATTTTGCAAGCGCAAATAATTTTCACACTGCTGCAGAAAAGAACAGATGACAGTGTTATGAGCATGATCATTTTTCTACTGACATTTTTAGTAGCCACATTATTCTCCCTTTCTCATCCATGCTTCTTTTTTACCATCTCAGCTCCTTTCCTACACAGCCCTTCTTGCACATTATTAGGAGCATTCTCATCTTTATAAAGAAAAGCATCACTTTATACTGTGGCACAATATACATTATTAATTTGTGATGACACCAGTCATCTGGGGATAGAACACCCTGAAAGTATGTCATCATTTCAAAAGGATGCACTGATTTATTTGAGGTCAAACAGTAAGTGCTTACCCAGGAAAAACTCTAATGGGAAACAGCCCTTGACAACGAAACCTTCTGTCAGTTAGATATCCAGAATGCACCTGCTTCCAAAAGGTTCAACTCCCAACATACAAATATGTTTCTTTCAAATTTTGCTTTGTTACAATTCAATAGTCTGTTTACTTGATTTTGCAGTTGCTGCTCCTGGATCTCTCAAATGAATTTCAATGAGTAATACTTAATAAATGTGTTTCATCTGTCAAAGCCAGCATTCTAATTGTGTCCTCTTTTTCAACTCTATACACAAATACTGCATTAAGCTTCAGAGAACAGATTTTTATTATTAGTTTTTGAAACACACAGAAGCAAAGGAAATTTCCTAATATTTTTAAAGCTCATAGGGAGGTCTAAATGATACCACCTCGTATCTGCCTCTCATGAAGCATTTGAGTTTATGGAGAATCAAAATCACCAACCCTGCTATCTGTAACAAAGCCACGAGGAAGACACAGCCCTATTATCTTCTCATTTAGCACAGTATTTTTAGGGGAAGTAGCATTGCAAGAGTAGGGAGAACTAATCTAATGAAATTTATTGTTATTCTCAGCAGACATGCATATACGTAACATCAAGGTCTTTCTCTACACATGCTCCACTAAAAAAAGGGAAGGAAAAGGGAAGGGGAAAGAGAAGGGAAAAGGGAAGGGACGAGCCACCCTTAGTTCATCCTCCTACTAAAAACTGCAGAACTCTTTACTATGCATGAACATGGTCTAGTAAATGGGGTGGTTGTGGCCCTGCCCGGCAGGGGGGTTGGAGATTCATGATCCTTGAGGTCCCTTCCAACCCAGGCCATTCTGTGATTCTGTGATTCCTACACTACAATTTGAAACAAAATTCTGTACAGAACTTTACATGTACATTACTCATTCCTTCTTCAACAGTATAAATAGTATGTATTTGTAATTAGAATGTATGCATGTCAGAAGAAGAAATATAGACAATTCTCTTAAACGACATTTATTTCCTTTAGTGTAGGCTGCATATTTAATATCATTGGGGTTATATCTTAAAGAACTGAGGTACGCTTTAAATCTGATTTCTTTAAAATGCTAAGCCAGGGCAGAGGAAAATAATTAGTACAGCTAGCCTTTCCAAGCTTGAAAATGGCTCATTTAGAAAAGCTCAAAAATGAAATTGTAATTATTTTATGAGATGCTAAATCAGTTTGTGAGATGTTAGTACTCAGTCTTGCAATTAGATGCTGTTTCCAGGCAGAACTTCAGCAAGGTCAGTAGAGATCCTTACAAGATCTGGTGTACTTCATTTTTTTTTATTTTTTTATTTTTTACTATAGGCAAAATATCATTTGGAATCTTTTGTCCTGTGGCACTCTGATAGCACAAACACAGCCTTTCTGGATATTGGAAGATTGTCCTCTCACTGGAGGATTCAGGAAAGTTTTTGGAGTTGCTAGGGGTCTTACAGGGAGCAGCTCTCAGCCTGGAACAAGGGGAACACCAGACTTTCACCTATCTTCTCCTTGGCTATTCAAATGTATTTATTTTTCTAAATCAGAGAAATTCCATGAAAACTGACAGCCAGGGTACTTTCAGAGGCCTAAAGATTTTAGCTCCTTGCACTTCCTCATGTTCACAGCAGGAATTCTTTATGAAAGTGCAGTGCTGTCCAACATGAGTAAGAGGAATGTTTACTGATTCCCTGTTGGATGCTGCAAGCCCCAGATGGATTGCTGATTCAATCTACGAACCTCTCCAAATTGAGAGGGTATAGATGGGTGTTTTTGATATCCTTTTCCTGCTGGAATTAATACCTCTCCCACATAGAGGTTCAACAGCTCTTTGGCGTATGAACCTCTTCACCATCTGACATGCAAAAAGCAGATGTTAAATACTTTGCAGCTGTGTAGTGTCTCTGCAATTTGGAGAACCAGACCATTTTGTCATTGCTCCTATCCATTTAAAAGCAAGACTGCATCTCTCTAAGTGTTCTTTATCCCTTCTCTTCCACTGTTTGAAATGCCTTGGCAGGTCCCGCACATAACAGAGATGCATTAAAAAGCATTTCTCATCTCAGTTGGCATGTCATTTTCTTCTCATTTTCATTAGATTCCCTTGATGGATTCTTACCCAAGACAAGTGGGTTTTCTAGTTGCTTCTGCTGGCTCTGTTGCTATTTATGTAGCACAGACTCATGACTACTCAGAATATCTTGCAGAAAACAGGATTGCTGCCATAAGGAATTCACAGTGTGCACTCACAAGAGTAAAGCTTTCTAACTTGTCTGCTGTTAGACAGGGTAATGGGTGGGAGGAGATTCAGGATGAAACAGCTTTCAGCACTGCTCTTTACTTCCCCTCATTAGGATTCCATATTTGTCCTTCACTTTAGTGTTGTCTTTCATAATGTAAATCATCCAAATCCACTCTGAGAAAAAATGAAATGTGCCATGATAATCATTATCTTCATTTGTACTTGCAATCACTTTAAAATATACATTTTGGCTCAGATTCACAAGGCTTTATTAAGCCTTCTTTATTGACTTCCTGACTTTTGAACATTTAGAATTCATATTTTCAAACTATTTCTTGTAACCAAGGTGACATTGTTTGAGAAGCCAGGCTGTACTGAACTAAGCACATCATGGACTATGTGATGTGTTTAATGCCCTTTACTTCAAAGATAGATCTCAAAATTACATAATTGCTACTAGTCATCATGAAAATCTGCATCCCTGCCAAGGAACAAAAGTAAATACTAAACTCCAAGTTCAGCTGACCCTACTGGAAAGTAAAACTTATTCAACTCAATCTTGGGATAACATTTTTAGAAGGAAACTGTATATTCAAAACCTTTTGTTCCAAGGTACTACTTTGCCAGTCAAATTCTATTACATACAATTATATTTATTTTTTAAGTCAGGAAGTGTTTGTCTCCAGAAACAGAACTAGACAAGTAATTCAGAATACGTGAGCATGTTATTTACAATCTTTACAGTAATAGTAAAGTGCACTAGCATTGCCTTTACTAGAATAATAAGCAGAAAATTATATTCCTAGAGAACTTGGCTTAGTAAACATGAGATATTTGTTATTTGGCAATAACTTGCATTGAAATTGTCTGTTTACATAAATGAAAGCACACACAGTTCATTTCACGTTTTTCAATATTTAAAATATTTTTTTTTTCCCACTTACAAAACATGGTAAAAGAATTTTAAAGGGCATATTTAAATGTTATAAAACTGAGTAGCCCATCTGATTGGTTAGTACATTCACAGCAACATAAAATAATTACCAGAGCTCAGACAGACGAATGCCAAATGAATAAATGCTTTGTTTTTTAGACTAATACCAACTTGACCATGCCCTTTTCTCTCTGCTAAAAAGCATGCAATCTTATCTATGTCTGAAAGGGCTGGAGGAAGATACGAGATATTTACTGTCCAAACTCTGGTTAGAACATGAATTTTGGCTTGCCTCATCATTACACTGGCTTTGCTCTCTTGTATGCCATGCCAATCATTCCATCATCTGCGGACATATATGAGCATTTAGCACATTAGTTTTCTTCTCTCTAATCAATTTTTTCCTTTTTCTCTTTTCTACTTTCATGTTAACATCTTCTGCTCTCCTCCATCCTTCACAGAAGTTTATTTTTCCAATCCTTGTTACCTTCCTTACTAGCTCTTTCCATAGCAGCTTAAGGTGATTACTTCTCTGAGCCCTAAAATGAACAGTATGATCACGGGATCTTCATTTCTTAGCTATTTGATTAAATGCTCTATGGAGAAATGGATTCCTTACACCCCAAAAATATTCACTTTAACAAAATCAAAGCAACAAGCAGATAGAGACAGAAAAATACATTTAAACTAATAGTTTAGTAGGCATTCTGGAAAACATGGAAGTATCAAGAATCCACAGCATATTTGCAACTTCAGCTCACTTTAGCAGATGAAACCATGTGGTAAACACTACTCAGCTTGGATATATGAAAGATAAAGTGAAAATACAGCAACCCAGAATAGAATCTGCACTTTTCTGCAGACTTATAGGATGAAACCCCAGCCTCAGTGAAACACATGCAGTTTTACTGCAGGTTTTTATGAAGACAATATTCTTTTTAACCTTCAGCCTCATACCACTCAAGAGCATGAAATAGGGATTTTCCACATTAAGTCTTGGTTTGAATTTGATTATACACATACATTTTAAACCACCCTACTTTGAAATGACTCTCTGCTTTATTCCAAAGTACAGGACTCGTGCTGTGGAATATGACAGCAAAGGAGAAGGAAGGGAATCAGAAGCAGAAGAGAGTGTCTGGCATGAAGTTTCAACACCTAAATATCTGCTACATCCAAAGAAAGTTAACATTTATTCTTAAAGAAATCTTCCACTGTTTCTACCCTGTTTCAACTTTCCCATCTGGGTGAAGCGAGAAGCAAAAGATGAATCAATAGTGTTTTAGCCACTTTGGTGCTTCCCTAGATCTTGCAGATATGATACATGATACTGAGAGGAACTCAGGCTGCTGTACTTTCATCAGCTTGCAGACCCATCTATCCTGATCCTGGCATTCCCATAGTAATCCTTGGAAATCAATGGAGCTACATGTGGACAAATAAGAATAGAAGGAAGCAAAGACTTCAGTATCACTCTTTGTTGGGTAATATTTCAAGCTTCTACGACATTTTAAGATATTTCAGATGAGTACATCATACAGTAGCATTTTTCAAGTCCAGATTATCTAAAGTACACAAACAAGCTATTAGACACATTAAAATATGGCATTCTTGCTAACATCTTCAGACAGTTAACATCTACATAAAATATACTATATACACTACTTTATATTAGGAAATAATTCAGTTTAATTCAAAATAGAGAAACATTTACAGAATTAACTGAAATATTCCTACATTAAATAACTCACTAGGGATGACAGAAAACATACTGTTGCCCACTCCTTACAAGTTGCTCTCAACTCAGAAATTCATTTCTTTGTCAAGAGAATGATTCAAGTCTGGACAAACCAAAAATCAGAGTAATAGATGCGGTATAAAATTAGTGCAAATGAAAGAATTACTGCTGACCTATTCAACAGACAATACTAGTAAATTTTAGCCATCATTTATTTATTTATATAGCTAGTATCTAAATAAATACTGTAATTCAATCTTTCTTGTATATTCAATCCTGAAAGAACACTTTCAGAGATTTTCAGCGCATTTTGCTTTCTGATCATCTCCATCAGGGAAGAACTGGGTTATACTTATGTCCTTACTGACATATACTGCACATTAAGCAACATTTGACTTCTTTAAGAAAAACCCTAAATTTAGCCTTCTTCTACCATACTGAAGTTAACTTTTTGCACATCATACTCTAATTATTTCATACCAGTTTAAATGGAAGTAATATATCAGTGAATAAAGCCCAGAAGCTTCAAAGTGTGCTTACTTCAAAGGCAGTGCTATTTGGTATAATGGTGTCACAGGATTTTGAGGCAGCACAGTTTTAGTCAGCAGTCTAAGTCATCCAATACCAGACATAATTATTTTATTACAACAACATTAGTTTGAAATACTTCTTTCTTTAGTCTTCCAAACTCTTTCAACTTCCAATTCTTTCATAGCTCACCCTGAGGCTTGCCTGCATATCAAGTCTCTTAAAGAGAAAAATGTATCTAATGTATTAACTCCCATATAGCCACTGCTTAATATCTCTGCTGAACCTGTCCACTGATGTAATACAGCACAGACAAGCGATCTGTGGAAAAATGCAAGCAACACATATACACAAGAGACATCATAAAGCACATAGTTACCCCATATGCTTATTTAACTATCAAACTGTAATTTGCAGCAGATATTAGAAGAGGGTTTCATGGAGGAACACAACAGTCAGTCACTGATGAAGTCTTTCTGAGTCTGCTAGGTTCATATTTAGTGCCTAAGGCTGACTCCTGAAAGTTTCCAGCATCCTCTTTCTTTCTTTACAATCACATCTTTTCAGCACATTGCCTAAGGCAACTATTGTTCATTTTGCTGATTCATCATCTATTAGATCTGGGGAGAAGGGACAGTGGTTGGGGGAAACAGGGAGAAAAGCTTCCACATTTATTTATATATTTCTGACACACTGCTGATAAGTAATTTCACATAAAACAGCATGAATCCTCATCAGGTCCAGATCTGCTCTGGCTTTCACAGAAGGGACCACAGGCCCTCTTTATTTTGCAACTGCTCCATGGATATATTCCTGTTCCCAGAAGGACACACTCAGCATGTTGAAAAGAAGCAGATTCAAAGGAAAAAAAGAGGACACAGTGATAGGAGAGTGTTAGCTGTGGCAGGAGTGGCAAGGGATGAGGAGAACAGTGTGCACTTGGGCCTATGATGTCTGACAGCAGCCAGGAGTAGCCCACCTCCCTTTCCCCAGTCGGAGAGGGGTCTGCCTACACAACAGTCAGGAGATACTCGGCACCAGTCTGCTCTGTTTTCCTGGCACCTCATCTCCAGCAGGTCTGCCAATTCCTGCAGTAGACTATTCCTCATTTTGGCCATTTTAAAGTTAAATACACATAAACGTGTTGCATGTATCTCTCAATAAGAACACCTAAGAACAACTACATAGCAATCAGGATATGCCCATTCAGAGCTAAACAAAATAAAACGGAGAAACCTCCTATGATGTGGCATTAAATGATTTTGTTACTCACTATGGATCTGTTTGCTGTACAAATGAGGATATCCTCTTCTTCAACAGAGTCAGTTATATCTTGGAAGGAAAAGGGTTAGCAGAATAAAAAAAAAAAAGGCGGGGGGGGTGGGGGGGGTTCCCATATGTACACTTCAGATTTTTAATTTCTAGTCTAACTTCTCCTTTATCTCTGCACTGCTTTGTGAGAGGTGAAACAAATCGCTCTGGGGAACAGCATTTCTGGAAAAGTTCATTTACTTGTTTGTTTTTATTTTTGCCAAGTCCTGTGAATCATGATGAAACCCTGAATGAAACTACAGTGGAGATTCAGCTAGCTCAGCTTTTTTAGCTCTCACTCCTAAAGAAGAATTTCACCCACAGAGCACAGAGTAGAAAGGAGGCAGGCTAGGCCAGGGAAGTAAAATTAGCCACATTGAGTTATACTCTACACAAAGCCAAGCTAATGTTACCAGCTGATATCTGTATAATCCTAACATAAGAAGCTTGTTGATCAAATAGAGGAGATAAACATACAGCCTTTTCATCAAAGGGTGCTGAACTCCCTGGTTGGCTCTCTGTTCTACAACTCCCTGTTCAGTAGCTTTGAACACTGGCTCACAGCACTGTCTATGAAGTTAATTGAAGAATAGAAACCACAAAGCCAAAATTTTCCTAAGAATGCTCATGAAGTTAATTGGTATAATCCACTCAAACAGGAAGGACTTGGGAAAAAAAAAAAAAAAAAAAAAAAAACAGAAAAACAAAACAAAGCAAACTGGAAAGAAATAAAAAGTGAAGCAAGGAGACTGGGAAAGGGAGTAAATAAGCACAATTGTCGCTGAATTCAAATATTACAGAAGCAGAATACTTTCCCTCAGAATAAACAAGTACCAGCTGTATATTACCTTGCTATTTATGAACTGGGATTGCATTAGCTCTAGTTTAAACGTTGAAAGTCTTGAAACATATGGTTGGAGTTGGATCTCAAGAAGGCCTAGAGGGTGTGTCAGAACCTCTTATCTTTTCTTTCTGTGTAATACTTGTCTTATGTCCTTCTAAAGCCTTTAAACTCCAAGCAATACCCAGATACTGTGGCTCTCTTTGGGGAATGCAGAATAGAGTCATTTTCAGAATTCAGACTGTCTGTTGCAGAATGACTTTGCCATAAAATTCAGAATAATTGTTTCAGACACATTAAGTATTAAAAAAAATCAGCAGCTATTAAGCACAACTGGGCTAATGTACCACTTGTTGTATCCAGTGAATAAAAGAAAACTACAAGTTCGTAATCTGAAATGTATAAGCACATCAGAAAGGCTTGAATATGAACTCAAGTATCTTCACAATTTTAGTGAAAAATAACAAGATAATATATTAAATTCCAGGAAAAAGAATCACCAATTGCTATGTTGAAATGCTAATGTGTTATTCTTGTCATTCCACTACTGAAGAAAATTTGTTTGAACGTGCCTTAGCTCGGCGTACCTGGTTATTTTTGTGTAGAGCACAACAATACCACATTTTAGCCATATCCACATTGCACACATTTGGGAGAACACATCAACAATGCCACCTGTTAGCTGATGCATGTGACAAGCTAGTAAAATCTTTTGAACCTTATAGAGGAAAAGTGAATGCATGAACCACGGGAAACCAAGCATAAGTATACATATTCACATTTAAAAAGAAAAAGGGACCACTAGAGATCAGCATGCTTTCCTTTATATAAGAAGTGAAAGAAATTAGCCTCATCCACACATGACAGTTAAAGACACTGTACATGGAAGGAAATGTATTACATGGAGAAGTAGGGGGGATTCCATTTTTTCCACAAAATAAACCATAAAAAATATTTAGCTAAGAAGAAAAATCAAAACAATGTAAAAGCAGTTTTTTCCCCACAATTATAATTACTGCAGCCTCTCTCCTGTCACATAGTCCTCCTACGTTACGCAACTATGAGCTGTATCATGAACAGTACTTCAGTTCCACACGTTATTCTATTAGCCATCATGTTTCCTCTAGCATAACAGACCAAAACATAAATAGGTTTTTCTATTAGGGTGTAGTTTATATGCAAGTCCTGTTCTATCTGCTTAAACCAAACAGTCAGTGGAGAAACTAAGATGGACAAATTCATTCAACTAAATGAGGAATTATAAGGGTATTAATCCCGTTGTGCTAATTTTACTAATAAGAAGTATATCTTGTCCAAAATCACCATCTTCTGCTTTACTAGATAGTTGCAAGTGCTACAAGGGGCTAAGGCTGAACATTAACATGCTACTGAAAGATTACCCTCACTCATAAGGGACTTGATACCAAATTGTCATTTCAACCTGTCTGAATAGATTTTCAGGCAAAATTCAACTAGACACACTGTCAGAAAATTTACTTCAGATAAGACTGAACCTGGGTTGGCTTTTGCTGTTAGCTATCATCTTAATAGGAAGTAGCAAATCTCCAAAAAAAATTGCTTGAGGTTAACACTGGGACTACATCCACACAGTAGGTGGATAACACAACCCTCATGCATTTTCTCTCCTCTCGATTCCACTGAATTAAGCAGCACTTTAAGTAACAGGCTGCCACTAAAGCAGCATATTAAAGTGAGGCAAATCAGAAATAGCTGAACAGAGTTATATCAGACTTGAAAACAAAATTTATGGAGAAATGTTTCTATGTTACATACTATCAGAGAGACACCAGTAAAAAGCACACAGAACAGTTCAGAATAGATTTGATCCAGCTTTGAGAAAAAAAGAATAGACCGATTACCCCAAGGCAGTTCTTCTCATCTAAGGAAAGTCTTTAAAAATGTATATAAAACTATGGCTGTCTGGAAACTCCTAAGAAACAGAACTTTATTGTATTATGAATAAAGATAAGATATGAAGATACATCTGAATTTTTTTTGAGCCATAATTCACATATCTAAAAGTTTGCAAGGTATAAAAGTAGTAAGAAATATTTTTCAAACCCTCCTTCCACAAGAGATGACCTTCTGTTTTATAGCCTAGCAGCCTCAAGCAAACAATCCACTACATTTTCCAAGTAAAATTATTTATTATAAAACGGCTGCTGTTAATACCCTGCTAATGTGTGATATAAAACAACTAACACATCAAAGGAAAAACTAGTAAGCAGCATGGTAATATGAAAGTCATAGTATCATGGACTGTGACAAAGGCAAGGAGTAAGAACCATCAGAGATGCCTTCTGAACCTCATTTAGCCACTGTTCTTTTGATTAAATAGGCATTGAAGTCCTGCTATTTTCACTGTCTCAACTTCAAACGTTTTGAGGGCACTCTACTGATACGAATATTTTAATCCCAGAACTGTTGGGCAACTAAAACTACATAAATATAGACCAAGGTACATGTACCTTAATACAAATTCATACATGTATGAACACATATACATTCCTGCAATGTATTCTAGTGTATTATACTAAGGTAAAGTTAACTGGTCTGCAGCATCTATCAACTTAGAAGCAATTAAAGAAAGCAAAACTGTAACCTGATAGGAGGTTTTAGGCCTGGATCGAATGTATTTCCTGAGCTGGTATCGAAAGCTGTGAAAATGGATGTCTTGGGAGGAATCAAACATATCCACTATGATAAAAAATAATTTCCTACAGATCATTCAGAAGCAGAAGAATATATACGAATAGTTCAGTAAAGATTCATGTGAAAAAGTATTAGCATGAGGTTGTTCCCATAAAAGCTACGGTATTCCAGCTTTCAGGTGGTACCACAGCTTTTCAACAACAATCTTCTGAAAAGATAAGCCTCAAGAATCAGATACCTAAACCTTCTACCAACTCTTCAGTTCTCTTAATATGGTAGGCATTTTGTCTGTGTACTCTCATGAACACATCAGTACTTCTGTACTTTTTCACGAAGACCAGTATAAACTAGCAATTACAAGCTCAGAGCTCATTTTCTAAGCCAGACTAGAAGACACTTTGGGAATTGTATAAAGTTCAATTCTATCCTCAAAAGTCACATTTACATGCATTTTACTGGCCCTGGGGAATAAGGGAATATATTTTTTCATGTGTGGCAACATGAACAAACTGACTTATTCCAGAGGATCATTATTAAAAGTAGACTACTCTGTCTACAACAAAACATCATTACAGAAATGAGGTCACAAAAAAATCTATTGGGAGAAAAAGATTCCTGTTTTCTTGCTTCTTATAAATCTAATTCATAAGCCAAATAATCATAAAATGCGTAGAACAAAGTTCAAGAACAAATACCTATGTTTAAGGGAACAGATGAATAAAAAAATTAAAATCACATGGCTGTTTTCAGTAAGCTCATTTTTTAAAATGTTTTCAGAAGCAACGACGTTTCTGCCATTCATTTTGTCACAGCAAATGTGCAGTTAGGTCAAGAAATGTAGTAATTCAAGTACTAGACTTACCTGTTATCTCTCCAAGTTGATTTGAATATTATCTTACAAATTGGCTTATAGGTAAACAAAATGTTCAAATAATGAAAACCACTTGCAAAGGGAAAAAGCAATTATAACTTCTAAGGAAATTATGCAAGAATATCTGCTGCGACACCAACATTTTATTCCTTTGACCACTTATGAATATTAATATGCCAGAGGAATAACACTCTTGTGCTTATGAACACCTTTTCCAGCACAAAACACCATCTGGATATAAGCATTAAGCATTGCACCATACTTTCACTGAAGCAAATGTCTTACACTTCTTTCTGGTACACTTATAACTGTGTATAACCGTGCCAAGCAACTGTGCCACAAACACAAATTTCAGCTCCATTCTATGCAAAGATGTTGTATTCAGTTCAATCATAAGTTTCCTGGGAATTAAGTCTCTACCATTTGGTTAGAATTTCAAGCATTGATGCATGTATTTGCGCTCTGAGCAATACAAGTGCTCAAATTGTGCAACATCATGATATATACTTTTATCTTTTTTTGTGGCCAAATTTCCCCTTCCCTCAAGCTTATATCTAACACATCATAATGAGTCAGAAATGACGGCACATGAAAAGTACGTGCAAGCTTTAAAGGCTCAAGGACTTGTTTTTGCAGTTAAATACTCCAGATATGCAAAACAGACGTCTGGCTGCAATTCACTCCTTTCACACTAAGACAAAGAAGCAACAACATGACCTCAGAAGAAAAATAAAATAATAATAATAAATGAAGAAGGTAAGAGCAAATCCAAAAGGCTAAACAGCAGAGCGTGAATGCTATATTGTGTAATGCTTTGATTATGAAATCTCCGGAAGGAGGAATTAGTGACTTCAAAAGAGCACTGCTTTTCTTTCTCCTCAGTCACTTTTTTTTATTGTTATATTACTTTTCCATGAGTTGTAAACTACCAAAAAGCAGAAGTAAGCTTTGATGCATACGACTCATTTTCATGCTGCTTATCTTCTCTTTGGAAAAAGAGTTAAAAACCTTGATAGTTTTCTAATTAGACATGTGCCCTTTTTGATGTGATATATCACATCAGATCAAAGTAACCATGATCAACTTGACACTGATTTAACGAGAACCTAATTTATGGCACTTTACATTTAGCAAGTTTAGGGGTCTTCTTGTTTTTATTTTTTCCTGGAGACAGTTGAATTTAATAATAATAATAATAAAGCCATCTCTTTCTTAACCTGCTCATTTCAAGGTAAGTCAAAATACTTTAAGGCAATTGAGAAAACAACTCAGTTTGAATGTCTCTGAAGTTATTACAGACTCACAGTACTGTCTGTTTAAGGATATGAGGCAGACCCAGCTAATCTGCTAATGCATGCATACATTAATTTAATATACTACTCTCCTAACCCATTTTCTGAAGCGACAACAGGCAGCAAATGAAAAGGTATGTGTTTAAACTACACATGGCAAGTAATGCTCTAGGCAATTTTGAAAGTGCTTGAAGATTTTGAGAAGACATGAGAAAAGCTAGTCTTGCTGCAGGAAAACCCATAGGAGAATGAATATTTTCATCTCCACATGATGAATCCTGAAGTGCTTCAGAAAATTTAGGAATGAAGAGATGAGGACTGTATTTTCAGTGTTTACACTATGATCAATAAATAACACTGCTCAGTGTTCTCTATTTCAGCAGTGATTTAGCTACCTGAACTACATATAAAAGATTTATTTGGATTTTCAAATGAGTAAGATTGGCTCAGTTTGTACTAATAAGATTATATTCTTATCATGCACTGTAAAGAATGTTTCCTGGCAAGAATAGTTTTGCAGCATGGGCTACATTACTGCAGAATGTACTGGCTTTTAGAGCCCAGCAATCACAAGGACTAACAAGTCGTCACATTTCAGACACCTGCTCTTGAAAGTTACCCTTAAATAAATGGAGTTACTCACCAACAGACTAGCGATGTCAAAAACTTACTTACGCCATTAGATACGAAAGAAGCCTTCAGCAACTGAGAAATAAATGATGCATTTCAGCTGGCTCCACAGAGTAGACACATGCAAACATCCATACCACACAAGCATGTCAAAACATCCAGACCACGCAAGCATGTCACTGAGAATGGTTCTTTCAATACAGAGCAGGCTGTCAAAAAGCTCTTGCAAATGAAGCTCCTTGAAAGATTAACTATTCCAAAATTAGAATTTCCTTTTGAAGTCTGACATAAAGTTGTTGAGTTGGGTTTTTTTGTTTGTTTTTTAAACAAAAACAACCATGCTGTAGATTAATTGACAGCTTTCTCAGCTCCCGTTATAGGTACCTGGAGACTTGATATCAGCAGAAACAGGATCAAGACTTCTGCTGTTCTTCAAAACAGGTTTTTAGATTTGACTAAATACAAATCCTGGGGCATTTACATCTTCAAAACTTAAGAAGAATTACAGTCTGTGCTGAAAAACTTTGGCAGTGCACAAGGTGGCCAGTACAACAAAATGAGAAACTCATGCATGCGTGTGTTTTACTTTTTCCTCATTTGTTACTTAAATACAGTTACCCTAAAGGCAGAAAATCCTAATACTAAAAGTATATTATCCACTTACTTGTGTTTATTGTACTTCTCAGCAACTTAAAAACTTAATAACTAGGTTTTCAACCTTTATTTACATTCAAACATCCTGCGCTTCCAATTTCTCCCTGTTGACTGTTTTTAGCACCCTTAAATAGTCAAAGCAAGTAAATTTTGTCATAACTGCAGTGAAGCTCTGGCTGCAGGCAATCCACTTAACATGGAACGCAACACCACTTTCTCCAAACATATCTTTAATTCTTCTCAGATTGTAAATCTAATGGAATTTGCTAAGCAACATATAAATACAAATTCAAATGATTATGTCTGAGACTAGTCAGATCTGAGACTCTCAGTTTTAGGTGCTGAACAAATATACTACAAAAAGCAGACAACATTGCTCATTTTCATAACTTTTAATTGATTTTCCTCCACCCTTCTGAAGCTGCTCTTGTAAATCCACTAAATAGAATCTCTATATAGCATCTAAAAGTTAAAGATTGTGTTTAGCATAGAATAGTACAATCAAAAATGACCAATGAAAATTGAGTCCAACTGTCTGACCATTTCAGATCTAACCAAAAATTAAAACATATTAGGGGTATTATCCAAATGCTTCTTGAACACTGACAGGCATGGGGCATCAAACACCCCTCTAGGAAGCCTATTCCAGTGTATGACAACCCTCATGGTAAAGAAATGATTTCTAACATCCAATCTGAACCTCCCCTACTGGATCTTTGGACCATTCCTGTGCCTCATATTGTTGTTTACAAGGGAGATGAGACAGGCATGTCTCTCCCCACTTCCTCTCCTCAGGAAGTTGCAGAGAGCAATGAGGTTAACTATCAGTTTCCTTTTCTTCAAACTAGATAATCCAAGCGTCCTCAGTCTCTCCTCAGAGGAGTGCGAAATGTATGAAAAACGGGTTCTCCCTAGAAGTTTTCTGACAGGCTCATGAATGGTTGAACTACTTGGGAAGGTCCAAACAGTCATATCACGATGGCAATATTTTGTTCTCTGTCAACTCGGCATGAGATAGCTGGGGTTACCTCAACCCACTCCACTTAGCACATTTTGTGCTACCTGTATTGGATTTGGCAGATGAAAAGGCAATAAATGTTCGGCAAGTTAACCAATTGCAGTTCAGTTTAATCTTTCTTTTTTTTTTTTTTTTTATCCTCCTCCCACTATTTTTAATAAAGCATGCTTTGTATCTTAAAAGGTAGTAGGTTGCTTCAGGGAACAAACAGTTGCCTCAGCACTGGAACGAGTGAAGCCCTATTTCCAATAGATTTGAGCCTCTTGATTGATTGCCTTTTTAAACTGAATTATATCCATTTTTTCTGACACTTTCATAAATCTATAGTGTTTTAATGGAAACATATGAGCTGCCAAGATCAGCTATAGGAATAAGGTGACAACATCAAAAATTATTGGGGGAAAAACTCTGAAACATTCATTCTGTGCTTCTCTGTCAAGTATATTTGAAATAGATCATGAAGCCAAGCAGCTTGGATGTCTGCTTCTACTTTTACCATGCTCTTGAATTTTTAAAACTTGCCTTTCATGACTCCAATATAAAGAATAAGACATTTTTTGCCAAGATACAGTTCTCAGCCCTGTAACCAATCACCTGAGAACAGCTTTTAGTCCTCCAGTCAACTAAGGAAGACAACATATATCCTCAGGAGATTGCTGCCTTTTTTTCCACTTCAGAAAGCTCCCCTCTGCAGGCTTGACACCCTGGGGATATTACCAGGCAGCCTGTGGTCCCAAGGGAATCCCTGAAGGCAATTCTGCAGACTTTCCTAAGTTTCACTGGCTTCCATAACAATCTCTCAGTTGAGTTCTTTTGTAATCCTTGCTCAACTACTCCATGCTACCTTAGACTTTCCTTCAAATTTTCTGATTTATGCAGTTTTTACAGACAGTTCTGATACTTGGTGCTCCAAACATACTCAGCAGTACACAGGCTGTTTTTGAGATTTGGTGTCCCTGAGATGCCAGAAAGCATCCTCATCAAGAATTATACCACTCCTCTCTGTCTGGGTTTTCTTATAAGCCTTCTCCATACTTCTCCCCTCCAAAACAACATTACTGTCTAAACGTCATTACTGTCCTTTCCACAATACTGTATCTTTTCCCAGTGTTGACATTCAATTCTTTTTTCCCTTTGTTTCCCCTATCAGTCATTCATCAGTTTTACTAGGGGCTCTTAATTGCTTTAAATTGCCTTATATCTGTGCATTCTGTTTTCTGATTTCATGGGTATGCTCTCACTGCTGCTTGTATTTTCCATCAAACACTATGGAAAGAAACTACTATATTTTTATCTATTATACTACTATATTTTCTATCTATTTCAGATTGATGAATTACTTATAAGCAAATTCAAACAACAGGTGTCATCTCAAAACAATAGTGCTTAAACCTTAAAAAAAAACTTCCACTATGTATAGGCTTATAAAAGTTTGATGCAAAGCTTCTTCAGAACATCTCCAGTAGAAAAATTCCTCAGACCTGTAATGACATCAAGATTCCCTCAAAAAAATTGCTATGCATAATTCAAGATCTGGTTATGATGGCTTCTGATGGGCAGAAGAAGTGTGTGAGAATTAGTAGGTTTTGGAGGAGGGTTTTTTGGTAGTGATGGTGGGGTTTGGGTGCACAAATTCTTTCCTCTTTCCTCAACTGCATGGACCCAAATAGAATCATAAAATAGTTTTGATTGGAAGGGACTTTTAAGAACACGTAGTTCCAATCCCCCTGCTGTAGGCAGGGACACATTCCACTAGACCAGGTTGCTCAAAGCTTCATCCAGCCTGGCCTTGGACACCACAAAGGAGGCGACATCCACAATCTCTCTGGGCAATGTGTTTCAGTGTCTCACCACCCTCAAAGTAGAAAACTTCTTCCTAACACCTAGTATAAATCTACCCTCTTCCAGTTTAAAGCCATTTTCCCTTGTCCTATTGTCATGTGCCCTTCTAAAAAGTCCCTCCCCAGCTTTCCTGTTGGCCCCCTTCAGACAGTGGAAAGCCACTATAAGGTCTTCCCAGAACCTTCACTTCGCCAGGCTGAACAGATCCAGCTCTCTCAGCCTGCCCCCACAGGGAAGGCACTTCAGCCCTCTGATCATCTTCATGGCCCTCCTCTGGACCCGCTCCAACAGCTCTATATCCTTCTTGTGTTGAGGGCCCTGGAAGTGGATGCAGTACTCCACGTAGGGTCTCACAAGAGCAGAATAGAGGAGCAGAATCTCCTCCCACGACATGCTGATCACACTTCTCTTGATGGAACCCAGGATATGGTTGGCTTTCTAGGCCGCAAGCACATGTTGCCAGCTCACACTGAGTTTTTCATCAACCTACACCCCCAAATCCTTCTCCTTAGGACTGCTCTTAAGCAATTCCCTGCTCAGCCTGTATTTGTGCTAGTGATAGCCCCAACCCAGGTGCAGGGCCTTGCACTTGGCCTTGTTGAACTTCACAAGGTTCACATGGGCTCACCTCTCAAGCCTGTCCACGTCTCCCTAGATGGCACCCTTTCCCTCTAGTTAATGTAGTTAACAATTACAAGTTCTACAGGAGAAAACTTTTATAATAGCCATACAGGATTGTTTTGTCTCAGCTTGTGAGCCGGTTGTTGAGGTGAATAGCTACGTATAGACTGAAAAAACAATGCGTTGCTTTGTGTTGAATTTTTTTTTTTTCCATATAGCTGTAAGCTACTCAGCTATTCTAATCAAACAGACTCACTACCACAGCCTTTTGATTCCCTTTACACTCTTCTTTTTCTGTATTTTCTGAAGGCTCTGCTTTGTCTAACCTTTTGAGGCCAAATGTAGCCATCTGATACATGCTTATATAACCCTCATAGATTTATAGGAGGAGAGAGCACTACTTGAGCAGAGCAACTTCCATGACCTTTTTGAACTTCATTTGTATCTGATGAATAGTTCTGGCAGAGTGCTTATTTGCTTCATATTTGCAGTAAATATATTTCCAGGATAAAATACTACTTAATTTGTTGTTAATGTCCAGTTGGACTTGAAGATTGTTAATAAAGATGTTAAATAGAACTTAACTACATATTCCCTTAATTTTTTTATTTAACTTAACAGCAAAAATTCTAAAGAAAATCAATTGTTTCAAGACAAAAAATGGAGCCAGGCATAATTCCTGAGCTACCGTATGGAGCCACCATAATTCTAACAACGGTCTAAAAACTACTTCTCATGACACTCACACAAACTCACACACACCACACTTCCTACATAAATCAGGCAAGATCCTTTCCCTCCCTCCTCTGAGTCGTTTCTCTGCCCGTGTCCCAACAAAGACCAAGAGATCAGTAGTCTAACTAACCTGCCATCATTCAAGTGTGACATCTGCCAGGACCTTGACTACTTCTGGTCATTTAAGATCTTGTAATATATTTTAATTAACTCCAGTGTCCTAGCCAAATCCCATTTTTGCTAATTATGTTCAGTCTGTCTAACATGCCCCCTGCAGTTTTAGCCTGAATAGGTTATTTTTCACTTTTCTGCCCAAAGATTTATGTAGCTATCTTGTACAAAGCAGTGTTTAAGGTTTTTAAGGGGGGAAGTCATTGTAGGTCAGACAGACTTATTGCATTAATCTCTCCTCTCTGCAGATTTAAAAATGAAGACAACGACATCATTGTATTTGAGTTTGTGTTCAAATCTCTTAACACAACTTTTTTTTAAAAAAAAAAAAGCCAATATGAAAAGTGATACAATTTCCCAAAAATAAAGATTGAGTACCTTCAAAAGAATCAAAAGGGACAGATTTTTTTATGAGAGCCTTCAGCTGCAAAACTTCTAGTCAGTAACAGCAGTAAAACAAACTGTATTTTGTCTATAGATTAGTACTGACCAGGACATGCTCTTCTGCTAAAAGAAAAAAAAATGTGTCCTGATAGCAAACTTTGAGATATTTTGCTAAATAGAACAGGCCCAAGCCACAGCTACTTTTAATTGAAGCTTGAAATCACTACGTTATTAAACTCTTTTCATGATTCTGTGTCCACTAGACGTCTGTCAAGTGGCTTCATTCCCCACAGCATAATAGCTAAAATACTATATTCTCTGTGACCAGTTTCATCAGTATAACTTGATCATTTATTGTCTTAGAACAAAATTGTTCAGTCATCCCCACGATCTCCTAAATTTCAGGAAGCTACATACCTGGCTTTGCTCTGCCTAAGGCTCATTAACCTCCATTTCTATTAATATCAGACCAAAAACAGCACTGAACATCTTTTAGATTCTTGCTCTGCATTGAAGGGGTCTTTGCAGCTACATGTTTCTCCTGTCTGCTGAGTGTCATTCCACATGCCCCCTCACACCTGAATGACTTACTCAATGCACTGCTCTCTGAATCCTCTGCACAGACTTTGCTTGCACTGCAGGCATAACCATAGCCTTCTCAGGATAAGCGGCATGATTACAGATGAAGGAGATGGCTGGAAGTTTCATTATGACCATAGTACTCAGCAAAGCTTATCCTAACTTCATACCATTTCAAAGTCACATCGTGCTTGGGATAATGCCACAGAAAGTGATCAAACAGAAAAAGGTTACCTAATATTTCCAATGTTATCTAATATTTGAAAATCTTGCTAAAATGAAGAAAACTATGTCGGAAAAAAAAAGGGGCATGCATTTAACTGTCCACTGAGAATTTTTTGTACCTTTGGGAGACCAGTATGTCTGTCATCATACCATATTTAGATCATTTATTTCCTTCCTGGTAGACACTATTTAGCACAGCAGTTTGTCTCTCTTGATCACCAAGTGAGCTGTCTTTCCCACTAAAGTACTGTGTCTTTGTAGTGTAAATTCTCACTGTATGATTTACTTCTGTATTCTGTTTCAAAAGAATCCAGGAAATTGTGAACTGTTATGCTGACAGTAGGAAAGTGCTGTTTCCTACCAGGATCAATAGGTTTCATTGCTGAAAAGCTATGGCAACTCAGCCTTGTCTTCACAGGAAACTTCGCTTAGATTCATCTTGTTTTTTTTAAGTCAAACATGCCCAGAGCTTACAGAGTTTCCATAACCCTTGGTTAAGAGGAAGGCGTAGTCGAGTACAGAGTAAGCTTAGTGGTAACCTATAATTAATATAATTAAATTTACTCTTTGGTGGTCCTGTAATCTACTTATGAACGATACTGACGTGTTCTCTGACTTTGACCGAAAAGTATCTTGTCTTCTTGTTCAGCACCCTCAATGCCAAACTGCTTGCAGTTTCTGCAGATTTGCTCCTCTGTGGGAGAAACACAGTTAAATACAAGAGACTCATAGCAATAGTAAACGCTTCGCTCACAAGTTGTTCAGTACCTGCTGGTCAATAACAAAACCCAACAGTTGCAAAGCCCTACACTGAAGCAGAAAACAAGAGAAGAGAATATCAGTATTACATTTTACAACACCAAAAGAGGATTCTTAAATCCATGGTAGTCTGACAGCCTAGTTACGTTACAAGCAGTGGTAAGAATGTAGACCCAGGTGCCAACGCAGACTGCCACATGGGACTGCATTTGTGTTTTGGTCTTCTGAGATATTTCCTACTGTCATCACCTGCATGGACAGTGAAGTTTCTTTAAAGATCACTGTGAGGGAAAATTACAGCTGAAATATACAGGTATGAATCATAGGGATATGCTTCTAAAGAACTGATCCATTTCTCACAGAGACAGTGCTGGCTACCACAGTGGTGTGGTGTGATAGCAGCATCCCTGTATATATGGTGTGGATGCATTTTTTTCTCATTAGGGTTAGCCAGCCCATGATTGTTTAACCGATAGCAAAGCTGCACTGAAGCAATACTTCCGCAATGTACCTCTCTCACTTAAAAGACAACAACTTCTCCACTAAACACAAGTCATAAGACTGGTATCCCAACACACTGCTAAAAACAAAACACAACACACACACAAAAAAAGAATTTGCTTTATTTTGCTCAATTGCTTTTAAACTCTAATGCCAGTTGGTCAACTAAGAAGTCATTTTTTTTCACTGACAAACTGCAAGGTCCTTTCAAGGATCCATTTCATAAAAATAATTCCCAGCACAGTCAATTACTCAACATTTATCATTCATCAGAAGTACCCAAATAAATGGATCATTTAGTAACAAAAGATATACAAAAAGCACATCAAGATCAATTTGCCTTCTACAATGCTTTCACATCTATTCTCTTGTGAATTTTAGCTCAGGCATTGACTTTCTCTTGACTATCTTAGCCAATCCCCTAGGATGCTCATTTGCACAAGGGACTGCAAACTTTCCAGTCTTTCCTTCTAAACTCTTCAAACTGCTATAGAAGACAGATGCAGCCCATTTCAGTCATAAACCACTAAAAATATTCATCTGCACACAATGTGTCTATATTATTTCCCCCATGAAAACATAAAGAATTTTGGCAGCTGCTCACTAATCTGTCCAGTATTTTCACAAGAATATGAATACTAACAAAGTAAGTTTCAACTTTCTTCTAATTTAAAGAACATATATAAACCCATGCCTATCTTGGATGAAAATTTTGCCTTAGACTATTTGCACAGCTTTGCGACCAAGTATTCATGGGTGTAAAACACTTGCAGGCAAGAAAAAAAATGGACAGTACCACTGAGTCACAATGACTCTTTTGCAACACTACCAACACATTACAGAAACTGGAGCAGGTCATCTATAGCAAGTATCAACTTTAATAAAATCCATAAGCAGAAGGATTGCTTCAAGCAAGTTCCCAAAAGGCAAAAATCTCACACCCTAGTTCTTCCCAAAGTAATCTATTACTCAGAAATGACAAAAATAATTCTTTTTCCACTTCCAGAAGCGGATAATGCTTTCAGAGCAACCTTCAAGTGTGCACCCTCATACACTAGCCTAAAGAAATTTTTTTCCCTCCTATGGAAGAACTAACAACATGCTAGATCGAAGAATGAGCCTGAGGGAAGCAAATGGGAGTGTTGTTAGGTGTAAACCTGTTATCAGTCATGGGGATTCCTGATCACTGTCTTTTTTTTTTTGTCTTTATCACTGGTAGACAAATATGAGATATAACTGTAAAAGACACTATTCCAACATAAAATACCCAGGGAATCTGAGATACCTACAAGACAGAAATACTAGAAGACAAGTATAATGTGAAGTAGCAGCTTCTTGGGTCTATCCTACAAAACACTGAAGTGGGAATATGAACATACTAGGAATGAGAAATAAGTCGTTAAAGAACAATTTTTCCTTACAGTCTATTCTGCAGCAGACTGTCAGGGATCAGCAAGGTTCAGATCTTCCCAGATGGGGAGTCAAGGGTTGGAAAGACTCAAGGCTGAACTTATTAATGACCCTGGACACGTGTATGAGGGTGGTGTTGGGTAGAGTGGAAGAGTTTATAGGCCTATCAAGCCCTAGATGTGGCTCATCAGGGCATGACACTCTGCTAGCACCATCAGAACTCAGACAAACCACATAAAATATCTGCAAAATGATGCAGAATTAAGAAAAGCGTAAGCTTGTATGAAACATGTAGGAAGTCTGCATTGCTGTTGCGTGAAATAAAAGTGAGCCAATTTTATAAAATTAAATATATATGGGAATAGTTTCATCTGGGGACAAATCTAGACGTTCAGATTTTGCTGGTGTATATTACAAGATTTGTATTCAGAGGTAACTACACTGTTCGTCATTCCAGCTTACTGATGCAGTATTTCAATGGCACTTTAAAGCATTTACAAAACTCAGAATTTTGTCAGAGAGAACCTTCAAATCGCCTTTGGTTAACAGACGTTGTGATACAAGCTCTTGGTTTTAGTCACGTCAAAGGAAAATTAAGCTCATTCTGGTATATTCTGTTCATAAATATTCCAGTAAAGTAGTCTAATGAGAAACAATAGTTAAAGAATATAGAATGGTCACTACTGAACACTTTTTTTTTTTTTTTTTTTTTTTTTTTTTTTTTTGTCAAAAATAACTATTCTGAGTCAGGCCGTATATTTCCTTACAACAATCCTAAGTCTCCTTCAGTGAATTCTCAAGTTGATTTAGGAAGATTTTCCTCTTAGTATTGAATATTCCCAGATTAGTATAATTTCAAGGTATTAGAAGATTAAGATTCATCTGTACAAAAGCTTCCTTGATAAAGAAAATACATAAAACAATTAGTGTAATTACTACTTAAAACCTTTCCTTTATTTTCAAGCTTTCAGAGCATTCTCAAACAGTGTTAGGGAAAGTTTTAATGAAAAATTCCATTTGCTTTTATTCAAAATTCTTAACACATGTATCAGAATTTCCAATTTCACCTTTTCCTCACAGTGCAGTACCTCCTCAGGAAGCAAGAAAAAAGAGTTGCAGAAAACTGAACTCCAAATTCACTTTTTGAAATAATTGTTGGTATTTTTCAGCTAACTCCAGAGCTGACAACATCTGGCATTCATCTGTTCTCACTTTCTGTCTCAGAGCTGTCTGTTCTGGTTGAGCAGCCAGACAGTTAGACTTGTTAAGTAAAACTGGAGTCTTCAATACAATCCAAGAAGGCTATACAAAATTTAATAGGCTGCTAAAGGACTGTTACCCAATAACAAAAAATCTGATACTATAGTACATGAAAACAAGTTTGCCCATTACCTCCCTGAGCAGAGCATCCAAATTTTTATAACTGCTGTTTTCCTGCTATCAATGGAATACAGTGGGAGGGAACCCCTTCCTATATATACAGATTTCTGTATTACAGTATTCAGTTGGACTGTTTTCGTGGTCTTTTACTCTTCACTGTTAATAACATTTTAGGCAGCCTTGGTATGAAAGTCAATCACGTATCTATCTACCTCTGGTTTAACACACTGAGTGCTTAATAAGATCATTGTCATCAAGCTCTTATCACTCATGATGTATTCTGGATGTCTGAAGCTACACATTTCATTTGCAATTACCAAGCAAAATTCAGACCTTGATGAAATTGTATTCTTTGCAGTTGTAGTAACTTTAATAGCTAAAGACAACTGGTGATACAGCTGAATGCATCATAAACCAAATAGCTCCCCTTTATAGTTAGCCAAACAGCTTCTTCCTCCCCCTCCAGTAAGTGAAGTACAAATTATCAATAATAGGCAGATGGCCATTAGCATAATCCATAAAGCCAGAAGACATTACAGTACTTTGTATCTATCAACACTGATTAGCAGCATAACATTTAATTAGCCTCTATGAAGAGAACAGCAAGTAACAGAGTAGGGATATGACAAAGGAAATGGTTTTAATAATTTACTGGATGTTTTTCAAAGTGAAATAATTTCCAACTCACAGGCTATTCAGTAAAGTGTGCTTTAGCAAGGATTGGTTCAGAATACACACACTGATCAAAACAAGGAAAATTACAAGTTTTCTTAGGCATAAATTTAGCTCGAGCATTAGAAACTAAGCAGAAATTATCCTGCATAAACTGAACTAAATCTAGCTTGCCAATAAAAAAGCAAATGATTAACGGGGCATTTTCTGTCTGCAAGAAGGTTGCATACTAAAGCATAGTCAGTTTTGTTAAACTTTCTCTGAGATACATCTAACAGGCCTTTGACAGATCCATTTTTGCTGGCCATCTTTAAACCTTGTTTATACCTGTATCTTGCTATATACAACTACAAACTCAAAGTTAAAGCATAACAGCTTAGAGCTTAAGTCTCAAATATTTATTAAGGAAAATAAAGCAATTTTTCCTTAACAGTGTACTGTTTCTCAGTCTTCTTTACATCCAATAAATAAATAATGTAAAACAAATAACCTGAATGTAATGATTATGTAAACATTAAAAGATACATGTTAGGACAATATTTTTTATATTCCTTGTCTGTTTCATGGGGAGATCTGAACCTTTTATAATAGGATTTAATATGGCTTCATGCAAACAAAATGCAAAAAGCACAGAATACAACATTCATTAGTAACTATTGAAGTTAATTCACTATGAGGTGGAACTTATATTTCTATATTCAATAGAAAAAAGGCTCTGAATCAGAGAGGGCAGAAGAATATCCTTTTCTTCTGTCATCTCTATTTTAAATGTTAGTGTATCACCATTACTTCTCCAATCTCTCCAAGAGATCTCCAATAAGATCTCTTGCACAGTATCTGAATGAGTAAACAGGCACTGCCTACTGGTGGCAGAGTTGAAACTAGGATATACTGAGGTTGTGTGGACATGTGTGGTGGTGGGAACAGGGATCTGGAATCAAATTTTTAAAAAATCATGCTCTTAGAGTACAATGCAGTTATACCAGCCTGTTGCTACTATTTGTACTGAAAATGCAGCTACAGAAAAATATGCAGCAATGTCAATGAATGTGAATCTAGAGTATCTTCTTCCCTCCTTTATCTGAACGAGATAGTTATTAGACAGTGGAGAATGAGAATAGCTGAGAAAGCTGAAGCAAACTGTCACTCAGAATTACTGACAGAAGAAGAGAGAAAGGAAGTTTCTAGAGTTGACAAGTTGCCTGAAAAGAAAAAAAAAAAAAAAAAAAAAAAAAAAGGAGTAGCATATTCTTCTCTCTTGATCCAAAACACAAACAGCTCCTAGTGGAGATAGTATAACACAGGAGAAGAAAGTTTCTATGTGTGAACAGTCACTTTAAGAATCCATTTTATCAATAACTATCCAATGAAATTATTGGTGCAATGAAAGTATCTGTGCAGAAAAGAGCAGATGCAGTCACAAGCCATAAGCACTGCAGGGGACTAGCCCAAGTTGGTAGCAAACATAAATGGGAGGCATTGTTTGTTAGGGATAAGCTCTATATTTACAGAAGCCTCATCAAATAGCATAACCTTTATCTGCTAAAACATACCACCACCTGTCACTGGCGAAAACAGCTCGTAGGCAGAAGGTGCATCAGATGTTAAAAGCTACTTCAGCAGAAACACTTGCAAGGGAAATTTCCTGGAATTAGTTTCAAGATTAAATAGGGCTTCACATCCCTACCTCTTTCTTTGAGACCAGGACAGTCTTTAGACAGCTAAGCAATTGCAGTATTCCTTGCAGGAGCTGCAAGAGAACTCATTTTACTTCAGAACAAGAACTAACCCACTCAAAAATAACTCCTGTAGCATAATTAGTTGAGTACTGGTAGGACCAGTGGCTAAAATCCCAGAATTCTGACAGTGGGTTCCCATTCCACTTGGATGTGGGTATTCCTGGCCTTCTCTCATCCTTAGTTCAACAGCTACTCTCTTTTTAATAGAATGAAGCTTACAGAATATTTTAGAAGTAGAGCACAGTACCTTGAACATCATTCTATTACATGGTTCCATTGCCTGGCACAACCACAGCTTGCACTTACTTTTTGCATATTAATATGCAACATGTTTCCCAATTAGTCACAGCAAATTAACTGTCCTTGCCTTATTGTAGACAAGGACAGTTCAGCTGGCCCTGCTGTAGCATTTCATCTTGGGAATTCTTAACTAAGAACAAAAGAGTTAAAATTAATTTTGTAGTTAACGTTTTATTAAGAGAATCTGTTCTGGCACCAAATTCTGTTTGAATGAAAAGATCTTCAGTTGTGTGATGCTTTACCTATTTTACTTAATTCAAATTCAGTGAATTTTATGTTCAGAAAACACACAAGTAAATATGAACATAAATTCTGTCTACAAAACCTAATTTAATTCAAATATCTGAACAAAAATTTTGTTGGTTTTTTTGCTGTTGCTGCACATTAAGCATTGATTTTACAGAACTGTCAGTGATGTCTCAAAGATCTATGCACTGAAATATAACTGACAATTCCAGGCTGAGCATCCTTCTCTACCTTTTCTGGATCACAAATAAGCTGACAAAACTTGTCTATTCCACTTCTAATAGGGTTTTGATATCAGATGTTTATACTATCAGGATTCTTATCTAAGGCTAGGCTTTCTAATCCCCCTATTTTCATATTTAGTTTGGTAGCACTAGAGCAGAAGCACTTGACATGAATTTGTTGCAAGTGCCAGTCAATGGATGTTCCTTCCAGTCTGCCTTTTCTATTTTGTTGTGATTGTGTTATTAATTTCCCTTTCAGCTCTTCCAAAGTGGCAGGGATTATGCAATCAGCATCCATACTCCTGTGAAACATGTATTTGATACCTTCTCAAGAAATAGAAAGAGAAGTCTCAACACACAGAAAGAAGCTTCTCTTTTATAATGGATTTGCTTAATCCTTTGATATTTGAAATTTGTACGTAAAGAAAATTTTTTAAGATAAAGTACAAATCCCTTCAGGCAGTATCTTAATATGAACTTTTATTGCATGTATTCTGGGTACCTACTGTCCTGTAATATGCAGAGGAATTCAAATGAAAGGAACATCAAAAGTATCCAATTACATGGATAAAGGCAAATTCAGAGTAGCTTACACTTTGTTCCTTGATAATTTTGCTAGTGTTAGGATTTTGTTTTTCTTACTAGGGAACTGGAAACATGTACTCCTGTAGCCAGTATGGTAGACAATTAACTTCTTTCAAATGCTTATTAAGATATTAGTGGAAACAGTGGCCTGCTATTCATATAAAAGGGCAAGTTATTTTACTATTTAATCTGTAGCTTGTGATCTGGATGCACAGAAACCTGACTTCATGGTGTCTTGCAATTTACAGGCCTGTCTGCATAACCCCAGTCAATGAAGTCCTCTCCACAAACCATCTCTAGATCCTGGTTCAAACTCAACTTAGATCTAGTTATGTCCATGCATGAAATTGTACAGAAAATGAAATTTCCATTTCACACTGAGCTCAGGATCTGACTCAAGCCCTTTCAAAAGTAACAGAAAAAAGCACTCCTTGACTGCAAGAGGCTTTAAATATACCCTGAATTCCTGACCTCTCTGAACAAGTCTACTGAGTAAAGCCTAGTAGTATAATGATAATCTCTCTATGTTTTTACTTAGTGACTAAAACTCAAACTTTTCCAATTAGTTCTGATCAGGATTATAACTTATCTGTGATCAGAAATCAATGCATCTCTTGAAATGGATAACAGTTGTGCAGGATCCAGGCCTGGCATAGTACTGTCAGCTGCTCTTACCTAAGATCTAGGGATGGGATTGACTTTCAGTCTTTTACATCACCAAGACTGTATGGATGATCAGGAAGTGAAAGGGATGTGATGAACTATTTGTCATTTTAACTGCCTATTCTTTGACCTGTGAATTTTTTCACTATAGGTATATTTCTTAGTTAAGTACTGATACAGACTCAAAAAGTTGTTATGTGAATCAAATCATGTTCTTCCTTAGATCTGAGTGAAATAAACTCATATTTCTTTTGCTTTAAATTAGCAGAGGCACTTTTCAAATGCTCAAATGACAATTTCAATCTTCACACGTGACATAAAATTTGACATATTTTTAGACAATAGAATTGACTAGAATGTCTTAAGTATTTTAGAGTGTGGTAATTGCAAATCTGCTGGTGATAAATCAAACACAAGAATGACAAATGTACTTAAATAGTTTGAAGCAAATGATGTCTCACATCTTCTGCCTATGTCAGCTTCAAATTGCCGTGTCAGTAAACATCTGCCCATTTAAAACCTATGCTTGCTTATATAGCTATACTTAGCTTTAAGTTTGCTAGAGAAATTATTTCTTCATGTGACAACTAGAGTTTGAATGCCGTAGAATACCCTTTGTTTTTGATATCTCAAGAAGCTATTTTTCTCGATAGGCACATTTGCCTTAGCAATGACAGAATATACAGAATAACTCTAAAGAGATGCAAAGGAACTTTAGCATATTAGCATTCTCTCCGTCACACAGGCTCTGTGTAGGGTTTTTAAACAATGTGTAAGTCGGCAAGATTTTACTTGAAATCGCAGCAGGGGCTACTTGATCTAGCTTCTTTACCGTGATTATTTTTTGAAGTTGCACTTGCACTTCCAAGGGAGAAGGAATATGTTGACAGTGACCATAATACAAATGCCAAAATTCTATCACGCACTCAAAATGATTATAAGGACTGCAGGTAAGACAGAAAAAGAGGAAGGGCATTTTCAAGAAGCAGTTTCAAAGAAATTATTAATTTGTTCTCAATTGAATACCGTTTGCTGCCTTTCTAACATCCTAAGGATCAGAGTGCTGTGATAGGTAAAATCTTGCTATGGAGGACATGCTGATATCTCTGTCTTCAGAATATCTAAACCAAGATACGTATCTTATATGAGTTTTTAACTAACAAGTCTGTCAATAGTCTTGCACTGCGGGGGTTAGATTGTAGTTGAAGTCAATTCCAGCTGCTTCTTAGAGTTTATTGCTTTGCTAAAATACATGAACAAATGCACATCCGTATCTCTTAAGCCAGCAATGTGTTCGATCTCTACGAAAACAAACAAACAAACAAACAAATGCTCTGCTTTGGGTAGAGATACAAGATGTGATTATTAGCAAGAAGAGATGAATTATAGCTGGTTCATTTCTGATCTGGAGACATCATGGATACTGAAACAATTAATTAGGAAAAGGGTTCAATTGAGCTGGAAGGTTTCTTTTTAGTGTAGGCTCATATACCACACTTATCAAAGAAGAACATTGCAGTACATACATTCAATTCTTTCAACATTGCTTCATTTTTCACATGTGAATCTTAGCGGACACAAAAAAAAATCATGGAACAAGAACATTTGGAAAAAAAGAACTATGAAGTTATTAACAGAAAAGTTATGCTAGACTGCAGTTAATTAAGAGAAATCAGATCAAAAACATGAAATAGGAGTTTTACTATTGAATATAAGCAGTCAAAATGTAGTCTTCTTACTAGTCCAAAGAAGTCAATAAAGATTGAGCTTGGTTGAGGGAATATCTATTTCCACTAGTAGGAAAGAACTAGTTAGTAATGTGAATCTTTACTGGTCTAGATTTGTTTCTAATAAAGACCAGTTTGTACATGACTGTAAGTAAGTGGCAAACTGTTTAGCAACATTTCAGCTGGCTAATTCAAACCTAGAATGAGGGTAATGCATATTCTTAAACTTCATTGCCTGTTTCTAAATGTAATCACCCCAAACAGACACATACTCTAAACAAATATTGAGCATCAAAAGTGAATTTTAAAAAGGAATGTATTTATAAGGAACATTAACATCCCAAATAGAAGATTTACTGATGTGCACACCGTGATTGTTAATTAAACTTGCTTATTTGCAAAATGCTACTAATAAGCTGTGTGTCTTAATCAGAAAGCTACATAGCTCGGTCTGTAATACTGAATTAGATCAAGGTATATTGTTCATAAATTAAAGATGCAGAGAATAGCCAGCTTTGTATCTTGAGTATTAAACTATGTTCTCAATCAGCACAGAAACATAAGGATACAACTATGCAGAAAGATCAAGGGCACATACAGCTTTATCAGCATATTATTCTTCACGATTGTACAGCTAAGCAGCTGTTACTAGTGGATTCTCTAGAGCACAACAAAGATCTTAATCACGAATATGCAAGTAGTCGGTAAATGTACAGGTGAAAGGTTGAAACTGCTTTCTGTAACATGAATTTCCCAGAAATTCATATAAATCTAAAACAACTACAGTATTGAGAAACTGGTCAGCAGAACGCAGTAAGCTATTAAAAGTGGCAGACTATAATAGCACAAAAGTGAATGTAAGCTTAAGGGTAACATTAAAAATAAAGTCCAGGTTTGAATTCTAAATATATATCATGATCTCTGAGCAACCACTGTTGTAGAGTCCTTCCTAGGCACGGGCTATTAAATACTGAACTAAAGCACAGTATTAACTAATACTAGTGTTTTTCATGCGCATTTCTGTAGTAGTATACACTGTGTTCTATTGTTCCTGTAGAATATTAAGAACAAAAAAATGCTTTGAAAAGGAAATGAGTACTTGCAACATTTACTGAGATTCAGGTGTAAAAGAAAATCCTGGCATGGAAAAATAGTTTGCAGGAAAAGGTAATGAATATAATTGTAAAAAATGGGACTTAACTAACAAGTAGAACTTCACTGCTTAAGCCCTTACATAGCAACTAAAAGTTACACCCAAAGAGAGATTTGCTGTAGGCTGGAACAGCAATTTAACGGTTCAAATCTGGAAGAGTAATAAGGTTTTTAAGGGATGCATCGTTCAGGATAGTCCGAACACTGCATATCATGTCATTATGTAGGCGTTCAAAATATGGTTTGGAATTTAGAAATAAAAATGCCTAATCTAAGATTTATTAAATGTGATCTAGACAATAACATAATTTTTAAATGAAGCACATATCTATACTGGTTCTGGTTTTTTTTTCCATTTTGGAGAAGCCGGAATTTTGAGGAACTGGAATGTAAAAAATTACTCATTTCCTCCTCCCCTAGAGGCAACATCATCTCCTTCACACTAACATTAACCATAGTTGCAAAACATAAAACATTTTCAATGTTTAACCTGTGATCATTAGAGTGACCCTTACAGATACATACGCAGATGTATAAGTAGTACAAGTATTTTTGCAAACACAAAAAGATGTTTTTGACTCTCCAGTCCTTGTATATTGCAGCTGCCATTCATAAGTCACACAACTTTGTTAGCCAGCCTAAAGGGAGTTTGCTACTGTCTTTTTAACCCACTACTTCAACAACACGCTGGTAATTCTGTGAAAGATACTGAACCAGTAGTGGGCTTGGTTTGAGAAGTCTTTGTTCATTGTTTTGTTTCTAGAAATTTTTCATAAGTCATATTTCCAGAAATAGTCAGCAACTGAAGAGGACTGGTATGTCATAATTCAATGAACTTCCATTTTAAATTGAAAGTTGTCATTGTAGATCATTGATTTGATAAACAGAAGGTAGATCCCTGGTTATTATGGTTCTGAGCACAAAGACTATAACTCAGTTTTTAAATTGCAGTAAATGAGGCCAGCCTGATCCTGAGAACAACCTTAAGCAATAATTCTGAGTACTTTGAACAAATTCACTTACATAGACTCACAACGTAACTGGCTTTCTAATATCCTTTCTCTGATGTACTGATGAGTAAAGAAATAGTAAGTCACCTGGTAACCACAATTTCCCTACTAGTATGTGAATTAAGACAAAAGGAGTTTTCAGTATACCTACAAATTTGTTTCCAGTAAGTTATGAACCATTAGACTTTGATACAGATATGGCCAAATAAAAGAAAATTGTTTGTCTAAATGCCATCTTTCTGGAATCAACCACTTGTTTCAGAGACACAAAAGAGCATAATTAGTACTTTTTTTTTCCAACTTTATTTTCAACTGTGCTAAATAACCTTACTTTTATTCTTTTCATGCAGCTAAATACAGATTTTCTTGCAATTAGATAGAGCTCTTCTAAAGCTATTACCTACACATTTTCTGTAGCTTTGCTATTCTGATCTTCTTGACTTTTCCAGCATCATCTTTCAGCAGAACTATTTATCAGATTGGAGGCAGGAGTCCAACATCTTTTTCTTTAATATCTCTCATACAGAAGGCCCAACCCCTGTTGTACTGTACGTACCGTTCTTTTGTACAGAGAACTCTTTCTTATGAGTCAAGTAGTATTGAACTTGCATCCTTCACAGGATCACTGCTTCTCATCATCTGTAAGTCTGACTTGAATCTTCTGTTTCTCTGGATATAACTTGTGACTTGGCTATCTTGCAGTATATTTTGTTTGAACGAGTCTAGCTTACAAAATCATCCAATTTCCTCTGTTCTCGTCATTGCTTACCTGTTCTTGTTTATAACGTTTGCAGGTAGCATGGGGACTTACTTCTCCCTGAGCAGCACAAGCAGCATTCTTGATCAGCACCAGCCCTGATTACTGATTTCTCAGACCCCATGCAGAAAGCACTGTACTTGCTGATGACTGCATTTCAGTCATATGTCAGTCTTAACGCACCAAAAGACTTTATTTAATATTTGCCTTTCTCACCCTGCATAGTATTTTGTAAGTGAAATGAATATTTCTAATTTCAAAACAGCCAATCTACCTCAAAATATCCTTTCTTTATTAGATAATGATATTCTACACAAGCTACTGTACTTGGCAACATATTCAGATTTGCTTTTTCTGCACAGCGAGAGATTGGAGATTGCTCAGTTGGCAGAACTTGGGAGCAATTTTCTTTTCCAACTGAACTGGAAGGAACATAACATAACAGTGTAGGCCCCTTTGCATAAAGAACAGAGGATTTCAAAGTAGCTGCACATTAGTAAGAAAATTTACAGTTCGCTTGACTGATAACTATAGGAAAAAGACCCTCCACTTTATGCAGCGAGACGTAATCTTACAGGAAAAAAAAAAGGGACAAATAGGCATTCTGGAACTAATGTAACCCACTCTTCTTCTACAGTTTAAAAGGATAATTCTAAAAAGCTATCATTAAATGATTTTGTTAGTTATATCTCACATGTTTATACTGTATCCTCTTGACTGCGGTTGAAGAAGCCTCCCCCCTAGGCATAGTACAAGGGTGCTTTATATGCAGCCTATTCTGAATTCATCTATGTACTCTGATGTGTCTTATTATCATGACTGTCTATAAGGGAGGATTGTGAAAAGAAAAAAAAATCCAAGAACTGAATAAAACTTCATCAGCAGTCTAAGTTAAATAAGGGCTTATTCATATAGTTCTGTTTAGCATATTGACAAGCAAACTTACACTACAGTTTAAATGAAGAGTTTATATTTAACAGCGTTGCACTGCTCAGTAAAACGTACCCTTCTATGTGCAGTAAAGACATTTAACTTAAAAACTACGAGGAGTCAACTACCACTTCAAATACAGTCTATTGCCAAGCAAATAGATGGCATTTTCAAGTAGGCTATCGTTAAAAGAAAGTCAACAAATTCAGCCAATTAGTCAGGTCAGTGTAAGTAGCAACAAAGTTAGAAATCTTCCCACTTGACTTCTAAAATAGACTTGATTAGGCACCAACTAGAATCTCCATCAATATGTGCGTGTTTGTCTCATTAAAGAGAGTTCCTGCAGGGGTAATCACTGTCACAGGAGACATTTAGTGACATGTAATCATAACAGTTAAAAAAAAAGGAAACTTCCTATATATCAAATTTTTTAACGTAAGAGCAGAGATACTTTATGGTATTGGAAGAAAATCCTCTTAATAGTTGAGTGGCAGTAACTTTTTAAAAATGTAATAAATACACTGTGTGGACTCTGGGCTCATTCATGGATCTTTACTAAAAATTGCAGCTCTGTTACTTTGACTTCCCTATCAATTTTTACTATAGCAAAGATCAATCTTGAGATTCCACTGATTCCTCATGAGCTGCAAATTATAGCTGCAGCCTACCTACCTGTGTTATAAATGGTCACTTCTCTGTGCATATAAATAATAGGAACAGCAGTAGACAGACATCCCACAAATATGCTTTCTCTTGCAAAAATCCAGACAGCTGACGTCTCTCCCACAAAGCTTTGGAAATGACAAGAAAAAACTTCTTACTGCATTTCAGCAGCTTCCCTCTTTGGTTACTTGAATGCTATCCTCGTTGGCGCTTAGCCAAAGCTCGTTGGAGTCAGTGGGAATCTTTCCATTTGCTTCAGTAGTATTTGGATTAGGTCCATATTAGCTTTCAGATTTGCTCAGAAGTTTCAGATGTATCTGGCATTTATTTTCAAGGACACAGTGTGAAGAAGAATAGCCTGTTTGCTGAATGCAATTTGACGTAATGTAGTTTTGCATGATAAATATAAATTTCTTTCCCTTCTTGGCTTCTTGCTTACATTTCTGCTAATCAAATTGTAAACTAATTTGTATTACCTAGGCAATAAATGAGTTGCCCAAGGAAATAGCTGAATTCTTCATCCATTCTTTTATGCGAACACTTAAATTAGAACTTTTTCTTAGACACAAAGATGTGAGCTCAAAAAACAGTGATTTTATGGAAATATGACTCCAATTTACACTTGCAGAGACTGTATTTATTGTCTGTAAGGGTAACTTATAATACTTAATCTCCTCGATAGTATTTAAAGAGTTATATGTCTTCACACTATAGATAGCAACATAAATAATATTTTAAAATTGCCTTAATGTTCTTAAAATATGCTATCATCATTGTACAACTTTACTCAAAGTTCTCCCATGATTCTGTTTAATGGTATTACAATGTGTGAACAGTTCTTCAGATATACGACTTGTTAACAACTGACATTTTATATTAGGTGGTAGAATGTAAAAGGCTGAGAGATCAGATCATTCTGAACTATCTTTTTTCACATAATACAGTCCAGAATAATACTATTCTAGTGCTGCATGGTGACAGTGCAGTAGTGTTACACACTAGTTAAAGAGAAAGCTGTGCTTTACAAATTAGTTATATAAAATAATCCTGAAATGGTATTATCTGTCATACATTCTAATGATTAATATATTAAAATAAATGTCTGATTAATAAGAATTGAAACTAACAGCCAATTTAGTGAAAATATGTGCCTGTCCAGGAGAAGTCTAGAAGAGAAGAGATGCTAATTCTCAGCACCCAACTCAAAGCCCATATAGGCAGCTGGGCAGAAAGGCAGTGAGGTGGGTAGGCTGATCCCTGGTGCATCACATACGCTGCACCAGAAATACTTGAGTTGTAGTTTCTCAGAATGAAAGATGCAGATGTCACTTTAGTTCATTTGGATTCAGCCATATCCCTCCAGCTGAGCAGGTTCATTCTGGTTCACTTTGAAAGGAAAGGACTCTAAAATCAAGCTGTGAGGAGCTTTGGTTGAAGCAGAGCAAAGAGCCAAAGAGGACAAGGAGAACAGCTACAATTAAAAATAGTCTCTCTCTTACATGGAATATACCCTACCATATTATGCATGTCAAAATACATTGCAAAATTTAAGAACAGAACATACAGCTGTAGTGATAAGACAGGTTGGAGGAATAATTAAGAGGTTAAATTACTTGTTCATAACAGCTTAATGTCAGAGAAGACACACGAGTCCTGCTTTTCCAAATCTGCTATCCCCTTGTTAGATCAGTATTAGCAATGCACTTCTTTGCAGGTAGTTCAGGATACCGTTTAGCTTACTAACCACAGGTAAAAATGATATAAATGTATTACATTTTGTATCACTCAGCACAAAGGACAGGTATGTTTGTTTGCCGGGACTTCAGTAGTTTTATAAAGGCAGAAAAAACAGATCAGAAGAAGCCTGGCAATTATCAAATCTGAGTGAATCTCCTCTTTATAAGTGGGAGATGTTGAAAAACTTCCACATTAAAAATAGGGTTTTTTTTAAGATGTCAATAAAACTGTTTATATAAACTGACTTCCCCTAAATTGTGCTAATGCTTTGTTTTCTGTATTCTTCGAGAAATAGCCATTGAAAAAGAACTTTTGAGACTCTGAATAATCAATAGACAGACATTTATATTCTCACTTCCTGTTGGTTTTGCTATTTGATGAATTAAAATTATCAATGTTGACCAAAAAAAAAAAAAAAGTTTAATAGTGTTTTGTATTTACTGTTGGCACTTTAAGAGAAAAGTCTATTTACATCTCCATCTAGGTATCTCTTTCTTGTTTTCAATACCATTATTAAATTATGAGCAAGTTAGTAAACTTCTGAAGCATGTTTCTTCAATAGTTGCATGTTATCATTCGTTAAAAATGGCAGTCAACTGTCAGCCATATTAATACATTCTTGTTCTTAAGAATTGAATAGAATGACTCCATCAGAATTTGCTGCACCTGAAAATATTTCTCATTTCAAAAGTACATATATGATGGCACTTTTTTTTTTTTTTTTTTTTTAATCAAATTTTTGGGGAGTATGTAGGGCAAAATAAAACAGACATTTGAAAAAGTGATTTAGAAATCTGATTGGACTAAACAAGTAACTGTTAACACTATGAACGTAGACCCTATAAGCAACTACATTTCTGTGGTTTGGAGGATAACATCATTAAGAGAGCAGTGACATCTTCAGAAGCCACTGCTTTCCAGCTTGCTCACATTTCACCAATAATTGTTTGAAATAGCTGTGATTTTTTTGATAGCCATACCTAGTTCCCTGCATGTTAGTGACTCACCGCTGAAAGGTGAGTTTTATAAAGTTAAGCATTGAGGAGAGCAGTTCACATATGTATACAGAGCAAATAGTGCAGTCTGACAACCAGAAGACACTTCACAATGCCCGGAGAGGCAGCAAAAGACAATTTTCTTTTACTGAAAACTGTGTGACTCCATCTTTTAAAATAATTCATACTGAGTTGCACATCTAGGGTAGAAAATTGCTTTCTGGCATTCCAAAATTTAACTTGTGGGTTGTTTTTTTTTCCTCAAAAATGAGTTCTTTCAGTTTGTGCAAAACAGAAATGTTGATATGAAGAAAGTGGGAGAAAAATCATGAAATATGTAGTCTATATAAGAATTCTTTAGACAGTCTCCTCTATTGCCAGCACTTTTTGGTAGGTCTCCCAACACAAAATTCAAAGTTAGAGGCTATATAGTCATCAGCTTAAAAGGTTCTAAAGAATGCCATCCATGATGTTATTGAAATTTCTTCCTGGATATTCTCCTAAAGATAAAACTTTTGATAGCCTTACACATTACAGTGTCATTAACATAAAAGAAGGAGTGGCAAAAACTTTTCTTTTTTTCCAGTTAATAATGATTTCTATCTTTATTTTAAAGAAATGTCTTACCGAACCATGTTACAAACCCATCAAATTTCTGTTCCTGCTAAGATGTATGACGTTGTATAGCAGCAAATTTAAGTGCTGTGACCAATCTTCAGCAAGGAGTGCCTGGAACTGGCAGCAGTTCAGCACACAGACCATGGTCCAATTTACAGTTTTGGCAACAACTTCCAGGACATTCTCCAAATTCTTACTACTGTCTCTGAGAGAAAGTACCTCTTAGCAAAGAGTGATCCTGGGTGCCAGATACTTCACTTCCAGAACAAAAACAAATCACAAACTGCTTTCAGTGCACTAATGGTCATTGAAAAATAGCTTCTTCAAGGTAATATTTCCAAAAATCTTCACTGACTGTACTAAAGATGTCAGTTCCTTGCATAATCTTTTTTCACCAACAGCATAGTGAACAATTGCCATCAGTTAGCAGCCACTTTACTGCTCAGTAATGTATATAGCAACCTTTAGAAAACTTGCAGTCTGTTACTTGCTGACACCTTTAAAAATATGTGGGATATTGTCCTTGACATTAAATTATCTAAGACTTTTTTTCTTTTTTTCCTTTTTTTTTTTTTTTTTTTTTTTTTTTGTGGTGTACAATTTTCTTGCTGTCAGGAATGACTTCAAACAAGTTGTTAAAACCACTCAGCAATAACCTTGTTGATAAACTCACTATCCAAAAGCAAGTTCCTGAGTTTTATACTGCAGTGTGGAAAAAGGAACTGTCTTCCATCTCCTGGCCTCAGCCTATGTACACTTATGAGTCCAACAAAATGGTACAAGCTGCACAAGTGTCTCTAGAAGTCTTCTTTTGAGTATTATGTACAAATAAATCTAATTCTTTTAAAAGGTCTAAATTTATGGTCATGCATGTTACTCTGCAGTACCTCAGCCCATTCTTCTTACATTTATAAGCATCTCCATTTTCCTTCATGAGGTATTAGTACTCCCCATCTTCTAGCCTTGGCAAGAGTGATCCCTAAACAAATTCTTCCAGGAATGCCATCGTTAAAAAATAACAAGTGAAATTTATCATTGCCCTGGTCTCAGCTAGGACAGAGTTGGTTTCCTTCATAGTGTGTGTTTATGATGCTTTATTTTAGATTTTGGGAGAAAAATAATGTTGATGACATACCAATGTTTTAATGGTTGCCTAACAATGGACAAGCTGCTTTTTTACAGTGAAGCTGAGGGTTTTAATAGAAGAAAGTGATTTTTAAGCAATGATCCATTTACACTCAGTTTTCACCTATATTTTGTCTTGCTGCAAGCTACCATATACAGACTTTTCTCTTAAATTAAAAGCCCAGCTGCCTCCATAAAAGATCACAGAGATATTGATCTGATGTTAATCTTAAGAGTGATTCCTCATCTCTACATTTCTCTCCCTGGAAGAAGCTAGAAGGTAACCACCTACAAGGCCTTAAGTTTCTTTTGTAACTCTGGGCTTAGGTATTGCTGCGTACCAGTATTGAGATGGTTGAACAGCTTCATTTCTCTTTTGTTTCAGTTTATTTTTATCATATCTACAAGTATTTTCACTGGCTTGCAATTACTGATCTTGTATCTACCACCCATGGTGAACCTTTGAACCTCTTCCTGCTTGGACCCTTTAAGCAACAACAATTTGAAATATCAATCTCAGGAAGAATAAATGCTTTCTGTAAGAACAAGGTCCAAGAAGAGGTGAAATAAAAAACATTCCTTCAAAATTGTACTTCCTTCATTTTAAAATGTTTCTTGTTCTAGATGCATCTCTTGAGGAACCAGAAGAGGATGGAGGAAAGTGAAATGCAGCCAGGAGATGCACAGGATGAGACCACAAAGTGTTTGAATAAATGAGTGGGAAAATAAACTAAGGAAAAGGGTAACTTAAAGACATAACATTCTGGTGATTATATGGCTCATTACAACAAGAAGAGAAAGAAATTGTTACTGGTAGGTTTGAAATGAAAGTATGATTAGTATAGCAAATTGAAAATGCAAATAAAATAGTAATTTCATAACTGCAAGATATAGGAGTATAACCTTTACAGAGTAATACATGGCATTTACAGTGATTTGCAAACTTACAAAAAAGAACAGATGTAGTTACCCTCTTTTACTTTTTTGACAATTACTTAAAGTGAAGTGCAGGAAGGTTGACAGGAATTTTAAGTGATTATAGGTAGTTACGTCGTGCTGCTGTGCATATTCCTCTTTTACACAAGCAAATGAACATAAAATACTACTTTTTCCAGGTCTTTTTTGTATTCTGATGGGCTTCTCACCTAGTTTTTAGTTGCAATAATTGGATACATTTTGAAAGTTAATGTACATGAGTCTTGATGTTCATGTCAATTTAAGATTTGAAATATGCATTTCTATGCCAAACTAAGTTACAAAGCAAGTATGATAGACAGGGCTATAAGGGTAGAAGGTAAGTTTCTGTACCTACCAAAACAACATCTCAAAGAACCAACTTGAGATATCTAGAATATGAATGTGGTTACTACAGGATTCACACTCAGCAGTAAGAATTTATTTTTAGTTGTAGTTTGCAGATAAGCTATTTAAGAATGTATATCAAATGGTGAGAACACATAGAGTACTAAAAGAAAACTGGAGAGGGGAAAGGTGTCTGGCACTATTAATCACCGTAATACCTGACTTTTTTCCAGAAGTAATGAAGAACCCCTGTAAAGCTGCAGCTTTGTTTGAAAAACAAACAAGTTCTAACATGTTAAATGAAAAAAAAAAAAAAAAAAACAATAAAAAAAACCAATGACTTTGGAGAAGGCATGATAACTAAACACAAATATTTTTAAACAGGAAACCTAACAGGGACTATACAGTTATCTGTATGACCAGACTATAACATAAGTCTCCATGAAAGACACAGCCTGTTCTGTGAAGGTACCCATACTGAGAAAATAACTTCAACACACTGAAGGATTTACCTCAAATAGAAATATTAATGTGAAGAGCTTACAGAACAGATGAACAGTAAAAAAAAAAAAAAAAAAAAAAAAAAAAGTGCCACAATCAGACAGTGTTTACCCAGCAATTCAAAGCAACTCTACAAAAAATAAGCTATAAGTACATCATGTAGTCTCTCACTTAAATCGTATCTGTGTTACCAAAGGACTGGATAGGATTAGATGATTGCAAGTGTGAAGCAATATTTAAGAAAGGCCAAAGAGGGACATGAAAGTAAAACAAAAAAAAGCCCTACCTCTTCCAAACACTTTTAAGCATTGAAATATTCTGTGGCAGATCACTGAAGATGCAAAATATTCACGATTTCAAAAAAGAATATAACTCGTGGAAGAGAAATTCATAGTTTCTAATCTCACCATTTCCAGCTCATTAAGAACTGAGGCACCCGTGGGCCTTAAAAATTAGCATTTAAAAGTGATCAATATTTGATTACCTGTGCTTTTGTCCCTGATACATAATACTGACACTGTCCCAGATAATCCTGGGCTAGATGAACATTTACAATGAGCTACTGAAGTCATCTATGTTAGGACTTCATTCAGATAGAGACTGTATTGGCATTGGAACATCTAAAGTAGTTAAGTTTTTTAAAGCCGTGATAAGTCCACTAGGACATTTTACATATGCACAGAATGGATCTATATAGATTCAGAGGACTCTAAATTAATGTAACTTCATGTTGTGTCGCAGCTAAAGAATTAACGTTTTGAGTCCTGCCACATAAATTATAGTGAATCTGTGACAAATTATGATTATTCCATATTTACCCACCTTCCCAACCCTTTTTCTGGGCCTAGATGAAGGGTTTAGCTGCTTGTCTAGCAGACATTCCAAGCTAATGTCTCAACTTATGCTTGTCCTCAATGATGATTTAACCTACAGCACTTAACTACAGGTCAACATAGCCAAGCATGCCAGATGTCAGCTCGGTAGGGAAGCCAGCAGCATTTAACTGGGGCAAAGAGATAGTAATGAAAACAAACGTCACTGTAGAGATTCATCAGTTGATCTGACATGGGATTAGAAGTTTGATTTCACTGTTCTTAGTGGTAGCCAACTATGATTTATTTCTTTACACTTAAAATTTCCTCTGATTAAAGTTTCCAACGTTTACATATATTTTTCTGTTAAATCACATAATTCTCACCCAAATTATCCTCTTTCAACTTTGCAACATGAAGAAAAATACACACAAAGTAGAAACCTCAAGGATCTCAGAATTTCAGATGCAGAGTTTCTGTGAATTCAAATAAGACTTGGCAGCATAGCAAATATTGGTAACTGCAAAGCTAATTTAATGCAGATGATAGGGATGGCATGTGTATGTAATGCATGAGTATTTTTTGTATATGCATACACCCATATGTTATTATTTATCAGTACAATTGACAACATTGCTTAACTACAAGTTGCTAAAGATTGCTATAGTAGGAACAAAAATGTAGAGTCTCAGAATTATTCAGTATGATTTAATATATTGTACAGAGCAGTTTGCAAACAGTATTCTGAAACAAATTCTTGACTGCTGCTGCAGATCCTGCATTCCCATTTCAATATAATCGCAAAACCCAAAATATTACCTTGAGGAAAAGCAAACAACTTTTGAACAATTCCACTGTCTGGCCTAACACAACACAACCCTGCTTTTCATTATCGCCTTGCTATTGCTGCTATAGAAGGAGAGCAAGCATACAGCGCTTTGTATCGGTACAGTATCTTGGTATTTCATTATTTTTATTAAATTGTGCTTTACTAATATTTGCAGAAATAGCTGACAAAAAAAGAATCTTACCAAATCTTTGTATGGAGAAAAAGTCATATAAAGTTTCCAAGAAAATATAACACAGTGATGCCACTGAGATGTTAAAACAATCTATTCCCGTTTCCTTCAAGTGAGATGATATTCATACTGCACTGATTAATCCATATACATTCTCAGGGAAGCTCTTTACATTGCATACGCACAGGTTAAATTCATCTATTGTGGAAGATATGTTAAAGTCAAATTAATCAGAAGTAGATTCTTGAAGAGAAGTTGTGCCTTTGTTCTGACTCACAACCTCTGGAAAAAATCGTCACAGCCCAGAGGATGATAAAAATGATTGAAGTGAGCAACTTAAGGAGGAAGAGACAAATGTACAGCAGAAAACTCTAGTAAAAATTCATTCAATTAAATCAATAAATCTCCCAGCAGCATGAAAGAGAACAAGAGTGCTTTCATGGTCAGGAGTTAATCTAGAAAATCTGCCATCTAATCAATGTGAAGTTGCCTTCTGAGAAACAATTACTGTTTTGAGCTGCTAAAATATTTTGTTTGTGCACTCTGCCATTTGCCAAAACTTTCAAAAGATTACATTTTCAGGGCAAGGCACTGGGTAAAAAGGTAGAGGTCTTATTTTCATACCAAAACTCCTGGGAAGTCAGAGCATCACAAAGATAGAACCCATACTACAGAGGGAATAACAGGTTCATGTTTTTGGTAGGGACAACTGAATATTACACACTTCAGAATTTCAGAAACCATTTGGTGGTATCTGTTAAGAGAAGAATGACATGCAGATAAAAGTTGCAAGTGCAGTTTCAGTTACAGAGAGCATGCATTTTTCATATTCAAGTAGAACAATGAATTTGTTCCCATGAATAGATGCAAACATGCAAAACTTGGCTGGCACTGGCTTAGTTGCATTGCTATGTTAACATTCACAGAAACCTTGCTGGAAGCTTCAGAGTATAAGAACCAGAATAACTAATGTGTGGGGAGACATTTCTGGGGAAATAAACAGTAAATAAGGATTTGGATATAAAAAGCACTAAAGAAAATCTAACAGCTATTCTTTTATTATACCCTTGCTTTTCCCTGTGTGTGGCTTTAATCATTTTTTGCTACAGTTCTTCTTTATAAATGACTGGTCTTCTGGATGTGATTCTGTCTAAAAATAGACCACTAGACAGGTATGGGTGGGACAGTAGCATTATTTTCCATGTGATATCTTCTTTGTGTTTTGAACTATTCCTTTTACCAAGAATTCTGATGTTGGAAATATGTCCTGCAGTACAACATGTAGCTCATACTATAAAATACCTGTGGTGTGATTATTCTTCTCTCTACCCTCCACTTCCCATTCCTACAAAATCCTTTCATTCAATATAAATTCCCCAGTGGACTCTTTCAGAGGTAGCTAGAGGAACATCAAACATTTCTTGTGGATTTTCACTTATAACTGCAGAATAGACAGTGACCAGACTTAACTCTCTTCAGACTACAAATGCAACTGTGTGGCTCAGACCTTCTGTGACAAAAACATGGGAAGTACATACTATACAATAGAAGCTGGCTGTTCAGTGGATGTTATTTCCAACGTGCCCAGGAACGTACACCAAGAGTAAAGTCACAGATCATATTGTGGATGCTTTTCAAACTGAAGTAATATTCCCACATATTTCAGCAGGGAGAGATTAAAGTGTACTCTTTCTGAGATCAACAGTAAATTGTTTTACTTTAATGGGAGCAAGGTACAAACCAAACTATTTTATTTACCTTTACCTCAGGTACGCATTAAAAATAAAAGATGTATTTGGGGGAAAGGAGAAGAAAGGCAAACCAGGTTGGTTTTTTTGTTTGTTTGTTTTTTTCCTTTTTCTACTAATCTGTATTGTGCATCTACATTACAGACATAACAGTCAAAAGTTTTTTGTTTGGTTGGTTGGTTTTTTTCTTCTCTTAGAGACCATCTGGTACTGTTAAATTTTTAGGGTAGATTTCATTCATCCTAACGCATGGATTAGATTTATCAGTTTTGATACCAAAGATGCAGAGGTTATTCTTGATAAGTGAACTTTTAAATCAAAGCCGTGATAGGCAATCTTTATAAATACCAAACAACCTGAGAATATGTATGGAATATGTGTTGTAACATCTGCATTTCAAAAATCATGAAGTATACATTTCTGTGCTGTTTTACTTTTTATCTGATATTCTTTGTTCTTTCTAATTTAGAGAACCCTGGATCAAACAAAAGTCAATTATAGTCGTGCAGTCCTATCAAGCAAAACTACATCCAAATAAGATTTTTATTTTGTAATCAATGTCATAAAAACAAAAATTATTAATATGAAAAACATTAATTTATTTTAGTTACGATAAAGATGTAATGCCACAGCTACTAAGCCAAGTAGGCCATTTTAGACTAAAAGTTGAGAACTCAGTTTCACTTCTAAGAAAGCCATTATGAGATTGTTTACAGGAATTTTGACCTATATTTATAATACTGAGCAAAACTTGTCCATGCAGCAATTTTCTCTTCAGACTACAGTAAATAAATCTGAACAGCTGCATTCATACCATCCTGGGCGCAATCTCATCCAACCATTTAACTTCAGCACTGTTAGACTTGCTATTTCGGCAACAGGATCCTATAGAAAGACTGGAATTGCAAAAGACACTAACATGCTCGTAGAAAACTGCAAGAAACCACAATCAGTAAGGGCTATCTTTAGATGAATTCTAAATGTATGTATTTTTCATAATTAATAAATCTAATACAGAAAGGTTTACCAAGAAGTTGGCTAGATCTCAATAAACATTATGTAGTATAAAATCAAGCATGCAGTTCTACTTTTTAAGTGTAATGGCTCATTCTCTGATCACCACAGCTCATGTGAGCAACAGCCTCACTTCGTAAGTGAGGGCTATGCTCAGGATTCAGAAAGATGTTTTATTTACAGATCAATAACATATCAAAGCATCTATAACAGCATGCACACAGGTAGAGTGACTGAACTGATTTGTCAGCCACATGCTATGAGTGATCGTTTGCTACTGCACGGTATTCATCAAGTGGCCCTAACAGACTCCTTGGTCCTGAAATAAACTGTTGCTAATTACATGCACGTAAAACACAGTTCTGCCCTAAGTGCTACAGCTATACATTGATCTCGGTAGGTTAGATGCAGCCAACAGTGCCCAGAGACCCTGGGACAGGACAGCAGTCGGAACAGGTTTGCGAGGGCAGCCAAACAGGATGGAACCAGCACAGCATCACTATGGCTTCCCAGCCTGGAACACTTTCTGAAGCAGGAGTGAGGAGGTAGAGTCATTTTGAGCTGGATCAGTTTGTTTGCTGCTAACTGCCCTACCATCCGTCTTCCCTCAGGCTTGCAAATACCTAGCTTACAATGCAATGTCATGTCATGGTACAATGAACACATAAAGCATGTGTTTATTAAAAGATGGATTCTATTCCATGTTGTGTACATCATATACAAGTTTCTTGAATGCATCCTACAAAGAAAAGTTTCTGAACCAATAGCTCTGTAAATGTGATTATAATGCCATGCTAATTTGTTATACTGTACGTTCTGCTTTTCAGCTGGCAATATGTATTTTTCCAGTCTTATCACTGAATCCTTTGATTTTCCCTAATAACCTATTGATGAATTGTTGCACATTCTCTTTCCTGTTTTAGGCAGATCACTTTCTAAAACAGCATATTAAAAATGGTTCCTCATGGTTTATTCACACAGTGGGGCAAACTTTGAAGCTACAAAAACTTTATTCTAGTTTAACTCTGGGTTATGCAATCCTGATGATTTTCAACTTGCTGCTTTTTATTTTGGCAGTAAGACTCATATCTCACCTCTCTGTTCAAGTTCTAGCTATTCTTATTTGTAACTTAATACATTTGTGTGCAGAGTCAAAAAACACAAGTAAATAAAAGACACAAAAAGTTGCAAACACTGAATCTTCATATATGAAGGTAAAAAGAGTTCCTTGGTGATCTAATGAGCTAGCAGATTATGATGATTTCTGAACACAAAATCTAGAAGCCTCGTAACTGCCATTCAGTTATCAAAAGAAAGAAGAGAAACATGAAAGCTGAGCTTAGGTGAGTATTTATAACATTAAAATTAGTCTCTAAAATTGATCTCTTATCTTACAGAGAGAAACCCAAAGCAGGTTTGTTTGATCATAATAAGCAATGATGACTACAGCTGCTTTATGGACTTTTGCTTTGGACTGAACTAACCACCAAGATCTTCCTGCTGCATTTTTCATTCCAGGAGCATTAAAGTTATCTTCAAAGAAAAGGAACCATTTACAGCAGAATCACGGACCCAGGGTGAGTTACTGGACTGCTTAGCCTGAGAATATGTCCAACTTACATCTCTCCTGATTTGGTAAGTATAAGGAAAGACCAACAATAAGGAAAAAGAAATATCAATTGATAGAGATACACTACGCAATGCACATGTTTAAGCTAGCTTCCCTTTTGTGAGATTCTATTCAAAAAATATATCTGAATTTGAAATCCAAATAGAAGCAAACTTGTACTGGTGGGACAGGATCAAAAAATAAAAACATGAAATACTTGAGCATGTAACATTAGGTGATTGCTTCTGTTTTTATTTCAAGGGAATACTCTGTGTACAAAAGGTGACAGAACATTGGCAGCAATGAAAGCACTGCATTTATCAACAAAGACAACCTATCTCAGAGGATATAACCAAGAAAGTTTTCCCACTCAAGTGTTACCAGTAAACTTTAAACAGAAGGGATCAAGCAGACATTCATTTTACATGGCCAGTCTACCACCAATTACATAACTGAATTCTTTCACACACTCTAAAATTTCTTCTCTTTCATATTTAACTTTGGACTAATTTGACAGCGATGTTGATGAGTGCTTTAAAGTCAGTTTAGAGTAAAGAATTAGAATACGCTTCAGTGTAAGACAAAGAACTCTTTAGACAGAAATTCAATGACAAGGAAACAGCCCCGTTCCTTCCAACCTAGAGCTCAGTAACTTAAAGGTTATCATCTTCACGGTGGTAATTACCTTTATAATATACTACCTTTATATTTTGTTATAGATTTATGACATATTATAAATTATAAAGATACAGTTTATAGCAACCTTGCCACTGTAATGCTAAGAAACAAGAAGAGCAACTTCTAACGTTGATTTACAGGAGGCACGAGACTGAAATTCCATAACGCCAAACTAAATCAAGACCATTTTGTTGACTGCTCAGGGGCACAAATTTTACCAGAACAAAAAAGCAGATAATCTGCATATGTTTGTTTGGGGTTTTTTTGTTTTGTTTTTTCTTTTTAGAGCCTCTTTATTCACAGACCACCCTAGAATGGTTTCTCTTAACAGTATGGTAAATGAGATTATTGTCTCACATTAGTACTCCTGTATTCATTTATCATTTTTCTTTGCTGATTTCGCTAAACCTCAATTAAGTATTTCAAAGCTGTTTTTCAGGCAGTTCTCACAGTTCCTTCCTTATTTTTTCTTAACTCTCTGTCACATACATAGCTTTCTGGTGGAGTTCTGTTTAGTTTTCTCTTGAATTCACAAAGAGTTCAGAAGGAAAAATTACAGAAAGAGGCATCAATATGCACTTTTGCTGCTGAATGCAAAGTGAAACCCCTCTAAAAATGCATCAAAACATCCAAATGTTCTTTCTTTTCAAAAAGTGATATAATAGGCATCTCGTCATAAAGCGGCTGCTTCCAGCACTGCTTAGAGAAAGCTAAGGTCATGTTCCTTTCACAGATAATAAACAGAGTCCATGCAACTAGAAATGCAGCAGGTGGTTTAATAACACCTTTTGCTACAGTAAGAACGTGTCTGTATTGCTTCTTTTCAGAAAAGCAATTTTTTTCACACTAATAGATCTAGGCAGAGAAATATGGCTTTTGTCACAAAAATGTATTGCAGCACTGTAGTCTTTATCAGTGAGGTGAAAAAGGGCTTTTATGTTTATTACCACAGTTTCAAAAATGTATTTTAAAAACATAAACACTGCCATTACAGATATTCAGTCATGACAAGTGCATCATTCATGATGTATGTGATAAGCCACTCATCCGATAAGGCTTTATCTATGTTATGACTCTTCACTATTGACTTTCAAACTTAGAGAAGTGCAGCCATTAATGCTTACTGCAAGTCATAGTCCTGGGTTTCCTGGAAGTGAAATGCTGACTGCTTACTGCAGCAGCTTATCTGAAAGCTCTCCACCTGTAACAGAAACTAGCGTTTCCTGTAAGGGTTAATGTCTCCTCTTCATGTGAAAGTGGACTGGAGGACCAGGAAGGATATTACACTGCACATACACTGCATGCTGGGGTCTCAAACCCTTGAGCAGCAAGTACAAAATTTGCTTATGTATCTAATAGCGATGCTTGCTATTTGTATAGTGGTGACACCAGAATTGGGATTCAGGAATAGAGCTTACTAGTTACATACAAATGGAAAGAACAATCAAGAAATTGAGTATATAATTGGATTATTTTACTTTCAGCCTTAGAAGTTCGGAATAAAAGCATAGAAAGATGCAAAAATTTCAACATCCTGGAACTTCATCTATTTGAAAAGTTTCTGTAAATCACCTAAAACTTTTTTATTGTTACTATCACTGTGCGAAATGTAGAAAGAGTATAAAAGAACATCAGGGTTTCTTCATTATTATTTTTTTTTATCTCATTCAAGAATGTTTTTCATGAAGGTCTATCAGTGAATTTTCTTTATGACAACAATATGAAGAACAAGGTGGAAATAGAAGAAAAATTTAAACAGGAAAATAAAAATCAAAGATGCTGAAAGTTGTAAAAATGAACTAAGAAACAAAATCGTTCCCATTCACAATTTAACCAATCCATTGCACAAACATTTATCTGGAATTTAGAGATGCTACTGTATCAGCATCAACAGGCTCCAGATCTTTTGATCCTCAAGAGATAGCTGCTTTCACAATTAGAAATCCTAACTCACTGAGCAAGGACAACAATCCTACTGGATTGGAGAGGAACACCAGGCTGAGGACCACTGAAAAAGCACAACAGTCCAGGCAGTTCTTGGGAGATCCAAATACTACTTAATTCCAAGTCAAATAGAACGAGCTCCAGCACGGGACTGATTAGAGAAGAACTCTCAGAGGACAACTTCACAGAATCACCTGCCAGCCCTGCTTTGCCTCAGCGACAGCAAACTGGACAGTCTCTTTCTCTGGCCTTCCTAGCTAGTACCTTCTGCACTAACATTTGTACAAGTAAAAAATTTGCACTTCAATTTCCCTCCTACGGCTGGAAATGAGCAGTACAGCTTCATCATGCACTGATGGCAATGAGCCTTACACGGATGAGCAGCAGAGTTGAGAATTTGCAGCTCACTTCTCTACCTAGCTGACATAGGAACAGTGCTGCCCTCACCAAGCTGTCATAGCCAAAAGTGTGGGCCCCCAGCTACTCATCACTTGGGAAGGGTTTGTATGTGACTTACACTGGAAGTGACTTTAGCAGTAAAACTCTCTCTAAACTCATAGGTAAGCAGGAATTCTGAGAGTAACGGGTATTTAGCAGCTGGCGTATACACATGCAAGACTTGGACCATATTAAATTTTCTTCCTCTGTTTATCAAATAAAAAGTAATTATGTATAATATTTGCCTGCAAGAATCTCCGCAAGTTATCAAGAAAGATTCTTAAAGTAATTGAAGTTGGAACCCATAATTGAATTTGAGATGCTTCTAATCTGTGATTCTTCGCAAGATGAGGGATATTATCTTTTCAGTGTACTTGCTGGATTCAGCACTGTGCCTCTATACTGCACTATTACATTTGAAGAAGCAGATGGTGATGAACGTACAGCACTTCTGTAGTCTAATAATAAGTGTATAGAAGTTAATGATTTTGGCAAACATTTAACATTTTATTACTGGCAATGTGTTTTGCAATACTCACATAACACAGCAATAATAAAGAAAACAAAACTGTTGCTCAGAATGTTTACAGTGTGAAGATTCACAAGTTGTTTGAATATTTGTTAGAGATCTCGCATAAATAGAACTCTTCCACTTTCTAGAAAGTTTATCTGAAAAGCAAATAATGGAACCAGGTATACTGTGGAAAAGGTCCTTCTCCAGAACAAAATATATTTGACTTTCACTCCCACAGCAGACTTCTTCAAAAAGCTCCATCCATGATATGATTCATATATTGAAAATAACATGGAGGTACAGTTGAACAACTATCCTACAGCACCCACTACACCCAAAGACGACCCAAGAACACACCACTTAAGTTCTCTAAAGCTATATAAATAGGAGTTTCTGGAAAAGTTATGCTAAACAGCCCGCTGATTTGCATTTGTTAAGGGATATTCGTAGTCACTGTAGTTGGAAGAGCAATGTGAGTGGTTAATATTGTTCTGTAAATGCACTGGAACTAGAATGTGAATGCCTCACCATCTTTCTATAACCAGACATGCTGTTTCATATCTTTTCCTTACATTTATGGTGATTTCTGTCTGATTTGAGCTGATGAAGTATGTCCAATAACAGCATGGACATTTGCTTAAATATCTGTTGTGGTTTCTGAAGGTGTTTTTTTTTTCCCCTCTGCCAACACTTTGCGCATCGTCTACTATTACCATCAAGAAGATATGTAGAATACTTTGTAGAGATACAAAGCCACTACTGGACAAGAATACCTACATCATACAAAGACGTGAAATTAAAAGAAATTACCACAATAATTAAGTTTCCTAATGTAGGGGTTTTTTTAGTTGTTGATGAGGTCATGGTGTGCTTTTATATTAAAATCTAAATTGTTCAAAAGAACTTCTGTATATCAAAAAACTGAGTAAAAGACTCCAGTTGAAGAAGCTCACATTAAACAGAGCATTCTCATATTTGGCTCTCACTTTCCCTCCGCTAGACAATGCCAATATCTACAGTCTTCAATCCAGGCATTATAGGAGTCAAATAGCATAGTTACAGTGTGTGTGACATCTATTTGTATACCCTGACATTTGCAGAACTTTTTTTTTTTTTTTTGCTCAGCTAAGGTGTTTTTTTTTTCTGACAATATTTCCACATTTTTCTCCAATCTTTGATCTTTGATCAGGGGAAGTATAGATACTGCAAACTCTGCCTTAAATTCATACAACTTTTTCTCTGTAAAATATACCAATAATGACTATATTCAAAAGAAGATTACAAGGCTAGTAATGGTAGAGTGAATAGCAGTAGTTTAAAATAATTCTCAGACATGAAATTAAAGAACCATTCAAAGATTCAATACTGTATTCATGGCAAAAGAACACGGAAACAAGCTAGTGATTCAGTTTCTACAGAGGCTTTTTCCCATTTAAATGCATGTCATTCTTCTAGATAAGAAAAATAAAAAAATGTTATTGATATCTTTTCTTCCTAAGCAAAAAAAAAAAAAAAAAAAAAAAATCACTCAAATGGTTCACAGCTCCATTCTGTGATTTTTACATTTTCATTGTACCCTTTTAAAGATGAAACATCATGAAGAATATTTGCTTAGTTCACAGTAATGTATAAAAGCATAAGGCAGCTTCCATAGAATCATAAAATACTCTGAGCAGACAGGGACCCACAAGGATCAACTCTTGGTCCCCCACACAAGACCACTTCAAATCCAAAGCCGGAGTCTAAGTTCCCATAAATATACATGTGAATATTATGAGAAGTTTTGTACTATGCACTCCACTCTTATTATTTAAAGAACTGATGTTATTAAACAGTTGTATGCTTTGGGACTGTGAAATGACAAAGTAATGTTGATGAAGTGGCAATAATAAAGTATTTCAGTTGATTTGATTCTCATTTTAAACGTGTTACGTGATAATGAGTAATTCAAACTTTTTTTCAATTGACATAAGGATTAGTAAGCAAAATTAGGAGAAAGTAACCCCTTGGAAGGCATTTGTAAATGTATTTTTATGAGTATACTTATGCTATGCTTATTCTCACAATCAGTGTTCAGAGAAGATTTTACAGAACTGTTAACATCCCCCAGCATTTTGCTGTAGGAAGATCTGAGTGACCAAATACCGTATATATATTATGTAGGTGTCTCCAGAAGTAATGCCTCCTATTTATTTCCATGGAAACTACAACCAATACAAAGAGTATAATAGCACTATTTGATTTGAATTTTCAGCTATAAAACACTGTTTTTCAACACCACCACCATCATTAGCTGTGCATTTTTACCAGTGGTAAACAAGAGCTGGTGTGTCACACATAAAAATCTGCATCAGCAAAGCTGACCCACTGTCTCAGCTACCTCCCTATGCTCACATCCACTGTTTGGTCTCCATAAAAGTTCAGTAAACATTGATGAATGGCATTGGGTGCCATTTTTTTCCTGCATGAAGGAATTAAATTCCACCCTTTTGCTTCATAGGCACTTCCATATCCAATACCACTCTGTCAGACTGCCCCTCTGCTGCCATCTGTCACACAGCAACAGAATGTAATGGAATATTGGTGGGAAGGTTCAACCTCTACTGCCACATCATCAGCATCTGCCTCTGATCTTGTGAGCCAACATCATAAAAGAGGAGGCATTATTTTCTGAGGAGCCCTCACATATTTCTCAAGCATGAATTGTATAAAAATACACATCTGCAAGAAGTAATCAACATTTTATACCATTAGAAAGTTGAAATCAATTATTAAAACTTTTTCAAGCAGCAAATTATATTTTATCCAGTTACTGCATTTTATTATTTATACAAGCTAATTTTTAATTGCATTGCATACAATCACTAAGATATTCAAGGTCAGTGGTTGGCTTTATACTCCCTGAAAGAGTATTAAATGCAGCACAGCACAGAGTGTCTTGCTCTTCAGCAAAAGCAAATGTTCAGAAATACAATTATTCTCATCACTTGGAGGGTCCTTGGCTTCTCTTTTCTTTTTTGATCAAAAGTGCATGCTAAGAAACTGTAAATACATCTAGAAGTTTCATTACACTGGCTGCTTGGTCATAGTCCCTGGGGTACTCTCAAGTCCTTAGTAGAATGAAAACAACTGCCAGTATTATTAAAGTGCAAGTAATGTTTCAATACCCTTTTGTAAACAAAGGAATACAGTGAAGTTTAATACCCGGCTTAGTAACGCAAAGACAGTTGGCCCCAGAGGAAAAAAAAACACCACATGAAGTCAGTGACACAGGCTCTGTTCTTGTTTCTTTGGATGTAGTGGCTGCCCTCAAGAAGACACTTGACCTTACCTCTGTTTCATCATCGAAATAGGAATGTTATTAATATCTTTTGAGATGACTGATGATATAACACACAACAGAAGAGAAAAACCTTGCTTTGCTCTTTCTTTTTGCATCTTTAAAACATACATACTTGAAATAGTTTCATTTATATTCTCTAAAAGGAAACAATTTTAGTTCACAGTTTGCAGGACTGGTCCTTAAAATTAACAAAGAAATACTGTGAACTGTTCTACTTTAGGCAGCATGACTGTGCAAACACTATGCTCCCTATTCAGCTCATGCAAAGCAGGTGTGTGTATTTAGAGGACACATGCTCTTCATCTTTAAGGAAATTTGCTTTAAGACCAAAGTGAGTAATTTCATTTTCTTCTCATTAATCACTTCCTTTCAGTATCAGGAGGTAACAGAGCTCTTGTGCTTCAGCTTGCATAGTCATGGTACGTTCTTGAAACCATGTTTTACTTGTTTAAATCCACTGAACTTTATTTTAGATGATTAGTGCGTAATGCTGCTTTCTAAGGTTTTTTTTTTTTCCCCACAAAATAAGTTAAATACTTAATTCACAGCCTAATCTTTTCATTTTAATTCACCTACAGTGCAAGCTTAGTCTCCAAAATTATTTTATAAAACATCTTTTTGTGTGTCTAACACCACTCATATACCCTAGCAGTTATTTGAAAATATTTGTTTTTCCTACAGCGTCATTCTCAGATGATATTAGCAAATTTTGATTAATAGCTGAAAAGCATGAAAGAAGAGCACCATACATATACATTCAGAAATGAGAAAGTGTAATTTAAGGACTACTCTGTTGTGCCTCTTTCACCAGATATTTGTAGCTTTCATCACTGAGATGTTTATTTTGGCCAAGGATAAGTTTTTGGCCAATGACAAAAAAAAAAAAAAAAAAAAACCAGACAAATAGGAATAAAGAATATCTTCAAGTAAATATCTGACATTCTTCTGCTCCTAACTGAGGTCATCTATGTTTGTACAGGTTCCCAAAGAGGAAAGTCTGTATCAATCTCACAAAGAAATTGAAGTTGTCAATCTATTAAGCAGCTTACACACAGTATTTCCTGCAAGAAGAGACATATCAGTTTCACAGCACTGTGTATGGAACCCACTTTAGCAGAAGTCCCTTCCAATCCCTATGATTCTGTGTTCTAAAGGACCCATAAAACAGAAAGGAGAAATATCTTAAGCTCAAACCTGCAAATTTGATTGAATTTTAGAACACAATTGATACATAAAACAATTAAGCTAAAGAAGAATGGAGCAATTCAACTTTCTGAACAACTGCAGAAATCACAGAAAACAAAAAGAGATGCTCACCTTCCCTATAAACATTCTGAGTATCTTTTAAGATACTGAAAATAAACATCCAAGAGGAAAGAAGAAAACAGAAAGTTCTGTCTTAAGGAGTAGCAGTATAATAGAAGGAGTTCTATATTGTGAATATAGAAAAGAATCCTTAGCCAACTTATCTTTGGATGAAGAGGATTTTCAGGTAGAATCTGCTAAGCTAGTTAAATTATTAATGCACTTTTAGCTCTTGAAGGAAAGCTTATATGTGCAAAAAAATTGCATTTTTATCCACCTACATTAATTGGCATGGTAAAAGACACTGTATATAAACCGTGAGACTCTGTATGCTCTGAGGATTAGACTGAGAATACACCATATCAACAGCAGTTTCCTAATGTTCACCCTGAAGCAAAGGATGCAAACATGATCCATACTCAGTCCAAATTATAAAAATCTGGGAAAAAAGCCCACCCAACAGTTAGCTTTTTAAACCTTGTATTTTAGTAAAAGTTATCAACATTGTAAGTGTGTTTTATCTCTTATCTCCATAGAACAGAATAAATTTGTTGTAGCACTACTTCTTACATAGGGATGTTCAATTAGACAAATACAGCATGGTAAATACTGGTTAGGTATGTGAAATATCATGACAGTGCTCTCTCATTTATATAGCTTCCAACTACAGTTATCTTGGATTATGATTACCAATAGACTGTTGAGTTAACTATGCATACAAGAAGTATGCTCTTATCTTCTGCTTTAGTCATCTAAACTTTGATTTCAACAGTTTTGAGAAGATACTTCAGGCACCACTGACACTTAGAAGGCCCGAGCTTTCACTTTTAATAATAAGTCACAGTTGGACAAGATTCTTGTAGGTCTCTTCCAGCTTGTGATATTTTATCATACAGCCAGACTGGAAGACTCAATAGTATAAACAAACCGCTCATTAAAAACTGGCATATCCTTCATGTTAAAATATGCAACGGCCAGATATGTTGATCTAATATTCAAGCATTCCAGTATCTCATACAAAAAGCAATGCATGAATTCATGAACAGGAATATTAATAGTTTGGCTTGTATCAGTCAAAAGTAGGCTGTTAGGATATTGCACACTCGTGATCCTTCTTTCCTTGTGGATGTGGAATGTTTGACTTTAAGTTTACCTGCAAAGAGAAGCTCGCAAGCCTAAAATACGTTCAGGCAACAGCACGTCTTTTCCTGCACCAAGACATACTGCTGAGCCTATACAGATACAAAGGTGCTGAACATCAATGGCTGTATTATGCAAATGTACTGCTTACATTATATAAACATTCTCTGCTGTCATCCTCTTTGTAAACACGAATAACATCTTGTCTTTGTAAGCTTTAAGACTCCACGACTTCCTGGTAATAAAACTTTCTTTGGATAACTAATACTTGTCCAACTAATACAGAGGAAGAATAGGACACCCTCTGTAAATAAGCAGATGTTGCTCATTTATGATTTCTCTCCTGCCAAACACTGATTTACTGTAAATTCCCTCCATCTGGCAGGAAGCTAATCTGAATATGAATCAATCTATTCAAAAATAACTTCAGAAATGTTTGGCATTCATAACTTTTTTCCTGTACAATACCATTTTTCAGTTGTTCTCAGACAAGGAAGCTTTTCAAAGCCAACCAAGCATGAAATATTTTGAAGGGACTCTGCAACTTATTTTTGTGAATTCTATCACAATAGTACCAACTTATAATTTCTTTTGCAGGCCAGAAACATGTTTTGAGTAAATTAAAGCAGAGTATTCAAAAAAATAGAAGGGTTTGAGGGTAATATTAGTTATCTACATGCAGTGCTTGTAAAATAAAAACAGCCTTGAACATAAAATACTATGTTTAATAGACCTACTTTAAAAATCACATTTTAAAATGCTAGTTTTATAGTTCTGATCCCTTTTTCTCATATGTTTTCTTTCATCATTTTTGGATACAAATAACGGTATAAGTGTATACACCTTTCAATAGGAGCAGTTTGAGAGCTGCATCCAATAATAAAGTGCTATAACTAAAACTCAGTTGACAGCATTGTGTAAGCATAGCTTACATTTGTGTATATTCAGCAGAAACATCCTGGCTACAAAATGAGAATGATAAGTAGATTCCTGCCAAATGGGAAAACACAGAAGTGAATTACTACAAAACCCCCTCCTAATTACATGTAAAAATCAGTGCCTTTCCCAGCTAACATACTTCAGACAATTAGAAAAGCCAAAACATATTTCTTGTTAGAAAGAACTTAAATTTAGGGTAAACAACTTCTATTTGGGAAAGCACCTAAGTACACAGGTGTCCTAAATGAGTGCTCAATAATCAATAAAGCTTTAATGACTTTTATCAACCCACCTATACAGGATTTTAGCCTTCTATTCAGAAAAGTAATAAAGGTACTAGACATTCTGAATTGTAAAAAGCGTGTGCTTAAACTATTAACATTTAAACACAAGTTGTATTTCAACTTGAACATCTGCTTAAATATACTATAGCACTAGGACTAAAACATTCAGCATCTAATTGAAAGCTTAGGAGGGAGTATATGAGAGGCAAGAGATGTATTCTTGTGGACTAAAAATTGCATACCACTAGACAGAAGCAGCAACATAAGCAAGAAGAAAAAAAGGAGTTATGAGCCAAAAATGAGTTGTAGAACCCAGATGGGCAACAAAAAGGAAATGCAAATGAAATGAACAGCACTCCTAAAGAGAGCTGCAGCATTGTTGGGGAAGAAAATGACCACTGTAGGAATAAAGAGACACAAAACGAGAGTGAATTTATTGAGGGATGGAAGCAGGGGAGGTGACAGACCTTTCATTATGGCATCTCTTTGCCAAGCAAGAGATACACCATTGCATCTTCCAAAATAAATAAATAAAAATCAGAGGGATCAGCATCAAGGTGATCAGAGAACTGAAGATGGTCTGAAACATTTTTACTGTATAGAAACAAAAAGTGCTTATAGGCTCCAAGAAGGACAAGCCTTCAGAGAATTATATAAAATACTGCATGCACACAGTGGGGGCTGCAGCAGTGGAAATGAGCACTTCGGTACCTGCTTTTGACACCTAGGCAGGAGATGTTATAGGAAAGGCTGAATATTTCTCAGTGGCCCAGAGTTCTTTCCAGACTATGTACTCTCATCTGGAGACAGATTACCATCATAGGATTGCAAAGAAACACTTCCACTCAGCTGTCTCCTCTCCCTGTAAGGACAGGGCTGGAGCTCCTTCTGCCCAGAAAGCCTTGCAGCACAGCCAGCCAAAGCCACGCAATACCACTCACAGGCAGCCGTGAACACAACCAGCCCAGGTTGGGGCTTTCAAGTTTCAAGGTGAACTTCTCAAACAAACCAATACATTAACTGGCTCCTATGTTTGCCGATTCTTCTTATTCAGGAAAGTTCTTTCTCTGACCTATTCCTGATTTCCATAAAAAACAGCATGTGCTTTCCCACTTCAAATACACTTTCATCAGACATTTACCTGATCCATGATCTACCTATTGCTGTGGCCTGTTTTGTTAACTGAAACAGGATCAGTTAAGATCAGGTTTGCAGAGTCTAAATAACAACAGCAAAAAAATCATTACATAAACAGCAAAATTAACAAGAACCTCTTTCCCATTAGTAACTGTATATAGTTAAAATAAATATACTACCACATCCCTGATGGACTATGTTAAGGAGATGCGTTTTCATTTATTTCATTGATGTGATACACTCATTATTATAAGTTCCTTATAAATTGATATACTTCTTCATGCTAGTCAATTAAATGTGTTCTGCTTCTCATAGCAGTAATAGTTCAATAAAATTCTTTTAATAAAGTTTTTCACCTAAAGGTTTTACACATGCAAAATGAATTAATTACTTAATGTATTTTCATGTAATTTAAGGCATTACATAACTTTGGATGAAAGTTCAGGGATAAGCTAATTTAAATTGTGAACTGTATCATAATTCAAGAATCTCTTTAAGATACAACTAATTTGAATAATCAGAATTTCAATGTATTGCATAAAGTCATGACCCCTACAATGATACTGGCTGTTCCTTACATGCTTTTATAGAACATCAAAGTCCATTAAGAAAAAGAAGAAAGCAGAACAATGTAACACTGCCTATTTATACTAAAGCTCCAGAAGAAAAATACAGATCAGATTTGAATATAAACTTTATAACAGAATATACTAATATGACCTTAAAAACCTCACGTCGTCATTAGCGTAGTAATTGCAGTGCATACATCTCTAATGTTACACTGCAGAAAAAAATCCTTCCTGTAAAATGTAAGCAGCGCATTCACCGTGCTTACAAATTTATCCAATTTGAAGACTGCATTTTCCAGTTAATATCATAATTTTAAACATTTAGATGTAGCTACTGTCACACTGAATTGTAGGCATCATCAAGCACGTGGGATATGTATTGTAGTATTAAATTTCGTACAATATTACACAATATTAACCCACTACCTACTTAGCTATTTCCTATATATATATTCTCTGTTTTAATGGAAACTGCAAGCTGAGTTAACCTTGCTCTTCTCTTAGCCCTTGAACACCTTCAGTTTTCCCAGTTATGTTGTAAGATCTCTGAACTGTTAATGACAAATTATGAAACAGCAGAAGAATAAGCACTTGCAGTTTGATTAAATTCCTTACTTGCAAGAGAAGTACATTCAACCATGAAAATGAAGTGTAATATGCCACGTTTGAAAAACACCTAAGACAATACCTCTACTCAAAACAACTAAAAGAGTTATTTAATCGTTAATGGTCACCACCTTGGAAAGGAAAAGGAAGCGGTGCAGAAGAGCACTGAGAGACGGAACTCTGTTTATGTGCTGTCAGCTGTACCTATGGAAGAAACTGTTGTTTCCACCCCACAGCCAATCATTACCTGGCAGAGCTGTTTTATGTGAGTAACACCTGAGATAAATCAGTCATTATCAGTTATGTTAACATAAGCTTTGCTAGCTAACATTAGAATTTGTACAGATAAGGTCAGCTAAAGGCAATCTCACAGCAACTGCTATTCACTGTTTCATGGGAACAATGACTTTCTGCTAAAAGGAGTAAACTGAAGTTACATTTGGAACTACTACAATGTTTGAAATTTACAAATCAGCTGCACTGTGTTTCCAGCTCTTCCTTGTAGGCTGTATACAGCTCTCAGCTTCAGACACATCAGATAGAATGGTTGCAGTTTGCTAAGCATTTGCTGTTCCTTTCTATTTAAAGATAAATATTTCGTGGTCAAATTCTACCTCATCATTTCACAGAATGCACATACAGATTTCCAGCCTTTACATCTAACCTCTACTGAGTGATGCTGGAAGTGAAATACAAAGTCTAATACAGCACCACCACTAGGGAGTTCAGAAGCTAATTAAAGGTGACATACCCAGTTGGTTCAGCAATGGACAAAGAAGGAGAGGCAAAGCAGGTCAGAATATTGATCAGAAAAGCAGATGGTTACACAGACCACCTAGGCAAAAATTGAGTGGAACTATCTGTAAAGACAAATTTAACCAGGAACTTGCTGAAGGCCTTGAGGGTCAGCCCTGCGTGATCAGTTACAAAACGTTTTGTCACATCCATTGTTAATGATAATTGCAATTTTGTGCGCTTTGAAGAATCGCTATCCTTCAGTGGGGAGGCTTCAAACTGTACTATTGACTGTCCTTATCCAGGAAATCCCTTGTGTATTGCCAATAATGCTCTGTAAGAACATCACAATTTTTTCTGCCTCTGTCTTTAGGAGCTCTAGCTCTTCTAAAACTGACTTACTAAAACACTGAGAAGGGATGCAAGTCCCATCAACTTCTGAATAGATGCTGAATAATAGATGCTGGTCTTCAGTAGTACTGTTCTGAATAACGCAGTAATCAAGAGCATAAGTCTGTAATCAGGATGATTCATGAGCCAAGGAGCCTTTTCTGAAATAGTCCCAGTCCTTTTGTTAATCAGGAAACTTCTAATTCTTAGGGGAAAGGTGTCTGAACAGACTTTCCATAGCAAGAGAGGACTTAACTGGCAGGAGGGAGATCATACAGCATGGCTGTCTGTGGCAGGAGGAAAACTATCAAAAACCCTCAAGCTTTTCTTCCCTGGTAAGAAGACAAATAGAACTAGAAGAAACTCAAAGATTTTTACTGCAAGAATATCTCTAATAGCTGAAATTATAAACAGTTTGTGCCTATAACAGTGTGGATTGTAAGAGGAACTATGACAGATACACTGAGCTGCTCAATGCTTTGCAAACAAATCCTATTTAAGAAAATGAAGTTTCAAAACAGTTTATTCTCCTACTGAGACCAGAAGACTACTGCAGATAGCATGACAGTATTTACAGTAGCCAAGTTTGAAGTCAAGTTATTTGATATTTTCTTCATTTCACATAAATCTCATTTGCTAAATAGACCTCACTTTTTTGGAAAGCATAACAAAAAACTGCTGCAAAACAACCATACACAACACACACCTAATCTGGGGCTTTTGTTCTGGGCAAATGGACAGCTTCATATACTGTGATTTTAGAAGTTGTTTTCGTCACAGAACCATAATTTAAAGGCCTATAGGAGCATTTTAACTTAATTCAAGAGATCCCCTAAAAAACGATACTTTGGTATTCCTGGAAAACAGTGAAAAGAAAAATTGCACTAAAGGTATGCAATGGGTGGGAAATATTGTGTAATAATCTGTTTCATTAAGTTGTGTGTTATTTTTTAATAATGTTAGGTAATCGTATCAGACAGAAATACGATGTTCCAATTAACAGTGTCCTGAATAATAAGATTTAGCAGGAAATGTGTTTTCATAGCATCCAGAGACAAATGCTGTAGGTGATTGGTCTCTAGCTGTTTGAGAACTGCTGCATCCAGAATTACTGAGAAAAAAAATCATTGTATATAATGACACATTTCCACCATCAGAGCACCTCAGTTATTTTTCACCATAGGACTACTGCCAGTATTCCAATTAAAAATAAGTGAAATATATTTTGCAATTGTACTGTTTTGCTTGTAATTATGCCACCAAACATGCTTTTCAGTGCATTTAAATAGACTGCATTGCAGTAGTTCTTGAAAATACAAATGAATACAGATAAAAAAACATATCACTGAAAAAAATACTTGTAAATAGGAAGATATATCATGGACATACACACAGCTCAGAATCCAGTAAAGTATTTTAGAAATAAATGAAGACAAGGAAACTACAAGTATTTTACATACAAGCAGCACGTTTTACCTTTACTGACCATAATGGTGTAAGTGGACCTGTAAGAGTATAAAGGGGGGAAAAAAAATGGATCTGCTAACATTTATAAAGGTTGGCTGAATATAACTGAAGTCATTAAATAGTTCACCATGAGCATTCACCCTCCAAAATTATCTTTCCTTTCCTCATATACATCAATAATATAGATTAGTTCCCAATTGGATTAAAATAGCTCTCAGGCAAAGAACCAAAAGTCTCTTCAAGCCCTTCCCCTCACGCAGCAAACTTATAGCAGTTTCAGAATCTTCTCTGTGCAGAACTCTGGGTTTGTTTTAGAATGACAGCCTGTCCTCAGGGAGGCCTGCGGAGGTTCATTAACATTTTTGAGATGATGTGAACCATTCACCCTTGGAAACTCAAAGGGGAACTTTCCATGTACCTACCTGTCATTTTTTTCATGCATTTCATGTGTGCACATATTTCTGATATCGTGTTAATCCACCAAAATTAATCCAGTAGCACACAGGATAAATACATAATCTAAGTGAATTCTTGCAGCAGTATTCACAGAATCAGAGCATCTCAGGGGTTGGAAGGGACCTAAAGAGATGAGCGAATCCAACCCCCCTGCTAAAGCAGGTACCCTACAACAAGTCACACATGTAGGCATCCGGATGGTCTTGAATATCTCCATAGGAGACTCTACAGCCTTTCTGGGCAACCTGTTCCAGTGCACATCAGCCTTAGCGTAAAGTTCCTCCATATGGAGGTATGGAACTTCCTCTGTTCAAGTTTTAGGACATTATTCCTTGTCCCATTGCTATGCACTACCATGAAAAGCCTGGCCTCATCCATTTGCCTTCCGCCTCCCTTTAGATATTTATATGTGTTCATCAGATCACATCTCAATCTTCTGTATGAACAAATACCAGCAATATTTTCTAAATACTACTAAGTATTAAAGCTTTGGATCTTCAAGCTTGCAAGAACAAGTCTGTTTCTGCGAAAAGTCTATCAGCTATGAATGCTGAAGTCCAATTTTTCACTGTATGCATGTATTTAAATTGAAATATGCTCTTTAACATGAATGACAGTTGTTTTTCTTCCCAATTACAGTTTGTCCAACCAAAGAACAGGAAGATGGCTTTCTTCCTGTTTAGCTCTCCTCAATGAAGCAGTATTCAAAGACTTGTTGTTAGTATATCTGCAACACGCTGTTTAGAATAAAAATGCACAATTTCCAGAACTGCACAGAAACGGAATGCCTAATGCAGAGTTTAGACTGAAATTGCAGGCAGAAGTCTCAGAGGAGAATAAAGAGAGCAACTGCTTTGTGAAAGAGGAAAACTAATAATAATGTGTGAATTTACATATGCCTAGACTTAGCTAAAGATTTATGTTAAAACATGTGGTTCTGTTATTTCTCCTACAAGGGAGAAGAATTATAAATGTTTTATTGTTTTATTACATAAATTATCCCTATCACTTTAATATTCGATGTTGAAACACAGCATCAGCTAAATGGTCCACAGAGATAAAGACATATCTGTTCCTATCCCAGGACAAAGAGAACAATCTGAATACACAGTTAGAAGAGACCTGACTTGCAGAACAAACTCTATAACCACGAAGTAGTTGTAGAGCAGGTACGTTTTCTTTGGCCGGCCGGGTGCAGGGGGGATAACTCTTTCCTAGACCGCACACCGAAAGCAGGTAAACATCCCTCTTTATAGAGGGAATAATACACATTTGTGGTACAAGAAGTGGTTATTACAACTGATTCCAGTACAATATTTCACGCCTATTCTTCACCCCAAACCCCACCCCTAACTAATGGCCCCATATCTTTCCCATTGTTCATGCTCAACTACACTTAACAACCCAACAGATTAGCCTTTTATTCAGAACAGCTGATTCTGTAGTGGAAGCAGTGAAGGCTGTGGTTGCCTACTTAAAAAAGCTTTTTAAGGGAAGATTGAAATCATGTCCTAGACAACACAGCAGAAGCTAAGACGGGTAGTTCATGAATCTCACCATTCAGCGTTACAGCCCTGGCCCCCTATATATAAGCATAAATTCAAGCAGCCTAAGAGATGCTTTCAGTTGATACAGCCGTGAAACTACTGTGTTCTAGGACATAAGCAGAAACCTCTACTTCCATCCATTCAGAGCCCAGAATACAGGAACGTTGTTTAGGATTCCCCAGACTAACAGATAAACCTGCTCCAAAAAGGGCAGAAAATCTGGGCTGATCCTCCTGCTGCAGACACAGTGGTTTTTGTGCCAGACTGCTGGCAGCAGTGGAACAGATGCTGTATTCTGGTAGTCTGGCAGGAACACAGGGCTCTGCCCATAGCATCAGGAATTTAATAGCTATTTAGGAATGACAGCATTACATAGCAAATACCAAAAATATGTTACATGCGACCAATTGGCATCATTAATTTATATTCTTTTAAGAACTCTAGAAGAACAGGGTACCAGGGGGATTTAACCAGTGAAATGTCTGCCACCCATTTAATTTTTGTGCTCACATTTCCTCATAAAATGCTGCACTTGGGCTACTCTTTTTTTTTTTTTTTTCTCTGTTCTGATGTCATCTGTTCTACAGTGCTAAATTCCCCACTGGCTTGCAAACTTGCTCCCTTGACTGATCAGTATGCTCTGGGTGCAGGGATCTAACAAAAAGACAGTTGGCCAGGCTTGCACGTTAAGGATGTTTCAGTGCAGTGAAGAGATGCGCCATACTGTGATCCCTCTGGTAATTCTAATGTAAACCTCATTCCAGAGCAGGCTGGTGGCATAACACAATCAGAATGGCATGTATGAGTATACCGGATGTCATATGCATGAAGCTGTGCTTTGGTTTGTAGACCAGGAAGTTATCCTAGCACTAGCTGAGGAATGAATGTAAGGTAGCACCCAGCGCAGAGGTGCCCAAACTGATAACAGAGCTATCAGCATCTCCAAGCCATGCCAATTCTTGGCATTCTCTTCTACTAGCACTACAGGTGAGTCACTTTGTTGAATCAATTCTACCCAATCAGCAGAGAAACTTCTAAAAGGGGTACATTCTGGCAAGATTAGTGTTTTACATCTACCTTTGTTGCACACATAAGGTGGCAGCTGATATTTGTTGCCAGTGCCAATTTGGCTTGTGGTCTGATATTTTAGATAGGAAGCCCTTAGCTAACAGTGTTTTGTACTGCAAGTAAAATAAGGCCTGATATGTTCCTGAACATCACTGTGGTTCTTCATTGCTTCCGGCTGCTTGTGGTGAAGGATTTATAGGAATACTTTCGGATTCTGGGAATAGAATTTTGTCTTGATACAAACATTCAGCCTTTGTACAGGTAAAGGTTCAATTGATGAGCCTAAGGTTGATGCTAGCATGAACTGCCAGAGCTAATTCTATGACCAAAGGGAATGTTCTTACAGCAAACTTTATCAGAAGGTCAAAAATAAATAAAGCTATTTTTTTGTAAACAGAGCCGTGTGTTCTCTGTTTATGAGAAACTGTCCTCTGGACCTTCATGTTAGTGACAGACTAACTAAGTACCTGAGCATGCAGATACTTAGTGCCGGCTCACAGCTGTGCGAGGAAATGAGGCCCAAAGGGAACTCAGACTAAAACACCATCACCCCACCTGCCCCAGCAGCTCCTTCCTGTGACCACCTGCCAGTGGTGTCACAGGCACTGGGACAGCAGAGAGGAGAAAGCTCCCATACCACCAGCTGCTCACATGCCTGCTGAAGCCATCTCAGCAATTTGTAACAGCATTCAGAGATGTACATCCTTCCTTCTTGCTCTTTCTTTTGAATTTTAGGTAAATGAATTTAGACTTCCTCCTTACTTCACCATCCTCATCTCATAGAATTTGTCCCTACTAATCCTCCTCCTGCTTTCTGTAGGAAGGCTCCTTCACTTTCCCATAGCGCAACAGCTCAAGGTTAGGTGGAGGGGGTTTGTCATTATAGCTCAAGTGACAAACTGGGGACACTGCATAGCATGCTGCAACTGTAACACTGTGGGTGAAAGAGCTGGAAAAGGCTCAGTGAAACAAAGGATTGTTATTCCCCATAAGCCACAGCATTACAGGGCATTTTAAAAGTGCGAAGATGGTGTTAAAATGGTAGTGCCGATGGAATTAAAAGTTTTCACATCTTCACCATTTCATAGCAAAATATACCAACTGCAGCAGTCCACATTTTGATGCCCTATTTATGACCTTGAGCTGCACAGTGGTTAGACATGAAAGCTACTTTAATATTTTTCTTGGCAGCTGCTGTTGCTAACATTATTGCTGTAGGTTGCTTTACAGCTGGGCTTAGGGACAAGTACCACACAAAGGGAAAGAAAAAAGCGTTGAAGTTATTTTCCACATTGACTTGGCTGTGGAAAAGATTATCTTTAGCCTTTTTTCCCCAATAATGCATTCATATCCCAATGAGACAAAAAGTAGGTCAACTCATTATTCCAGCTGCACTGACTCAGCAAATTTGTAGCCATTTTTGTACGACTAAAACCGGCACTGCACAGAGGAGTACATCGAAATTAGGGTGGAAACATCAACATTGCATAGCTCAGTAAAACCGTATGATACTCAAATAAAACACATGCATATTCAGAAATACTGGTATTTCAAGCTGCATATAAAAATTCGAAGCATAAATAACATAGCTTTGCAGCCCTTGCTTCTTTTTTTCCATATTATGTTCTAAAATTAACTCAGAGATCAAAATATTCTGGACTGACAGCTCTGGATACTAAAGCATTCAAGCTGCAGCTCCAACTCAAGCTTTGCCACGCTATTCTGCCAGTCCCACCTGATCTGGAAAACCACCTGTCTGGCTTAGGAAGGATTTTCAGTCTCCATCCTTAATCAATTGGCCTCTCAGCTGAAGCTGACAGCAGGATACTACAGTGGTAGTCAGAGATAAAACCCACTGACAAATTGAGTGAGGTTCATATCCAGTCATAATATGAATGTATAGCGGTTCAGTGGAAAAGCACTAAAGAACGATACAAATTGAAATCCCTAGAAGCCCTTCTCTTATATTCTTAATGACTCCACAACATCAGAAATTATTTTCTGAGGACTGCAATATTTATTCTCAAACTCCTCAGTATGAGACATTCTATTGTAAGGCAATCACCACTCCCAGTCTCAAACCAAAGCTGGTATGGAGTCCAGAGCTGGATTTATTTCTTATCACTCTGGCCACTTTAAATCTTGATCCCAGTTTTGTAACACATAATATGTATACTGAAGTCCATATCTGCTGTTTCAGTAGTAGTAACAGGATTCCCTGCATTTCCTTGAACTCCATCACTGCTCCTCCAAGCAGAAAACAAGGCTGTCTTAACTCTTAAGAGGAAATAATATGATTCAGAAAAACTCAGATCTATTGTGATGTAGAAGCTCTAGCATTAGGCATATGTGTGAGTACTGGGATACATTCTGATCTGCTAGAAAACATGGCTTGGTCCTCAGTGTTGAACAGAGTTAAAGACTTCTGAAGAAACTTAGAACTGCAGTACTTAAGTCTCTAAAATGCCTCTGAAACAAATCTAGAAACATATTCTATAAGCCACTAAAGTACAGAAGTAGCTATTGAGATGAAGGAGAGGTATAATACATCGTCTCTGAAGCATGGAGGCACTCCATTCCTTGCTCTGAAATTCCAGATGTAGTTTCACTGTCTCATGTAAAATGGAAAGTGAAGCCGTAACTTTTCATTACTACATAACCACATCATCCCTCAGAGCTATTAAAAAAGACATTGTGTACTTCTACAGCTTTTAATTTCCACTGGTTATTGTTTTACTTCCCCATCTCAGTAACTTTTAAGTACAGTGACTCACAGTGAGACTGCAGTGTTGATGAGCGCTACTGTAAAATTCTTTTGAAGACTGAGCAGTAGTATTTCTTGTAGAAATACCATTAACAGCTGAATGCAGGAGACAGGAGAACAAAGTTACTGTTAGAGCCAAAATTTAACAAGCTAGCCCAGCAAAGGCAGCTATGTGATTTCACTCATTAGAAAAGAACAAGACAGCCATTAACCAACCTGAATTGTTTTCAGTTCCATAGAATAAAAGGTTGTGATTTTCTTTAGCACCTCTTTTTGACCAGAAAATATTGCAATAGATAAACTGATGTTAGAGAGTCTAGTGTAATTTATGTTTCCCTTTGATGTACATTGCTTAGCACACACCTACTGATAATGTACACTAATGTACAGTAATATGTATTACCATCTGCTGACTGCACAACAATGCAGACAAGATATATCTCAGGCAAACCATGAGTGCTCATTTCCCTTACTTCCACTTGGTGGGTCTCAAGGCAGAACAGCAGAAGGAAGGAAACTGCTCATTGGACTTACTACAGGTATTAGCTGACTTGCCTTGAGCACTGTAAAAGCACGTAACCATTCCTGCATATTTGAACTGGGCTGCCAGAGGGAATAGAGTGTGCTAATGCCGACAGCTATAGGAAGAAAATTGACAAAGCAACCCAGAATTTTTGCTATATTCAGTGTCAGAATTACAGCTCTGAAAGGTAAAATTCTCTTATTCATTGCAGTTGAGAGCATAGGGTCCAAGCAGCTGGGATCTGGGTCCTGACACTGGATCAATGTTTTTCTGTAAATGGGAGAAGTCTGAGATTCTATAATGTGGCTCACAGGAACAAAATCTGGGAACACTGATGACCTTGAGAGGCTGGAGTTCAGTGCCAACAGGAGTTTTCTGTTGAAGCAGAAACAAACGCAAAGTCCTGAGGTGAAGATGGAGTATCCGAGTACATCAGCATAAGCTGGGGCAAAATGGCTGGAAGCAGGTCTGCAGAAAAGGCCTAAGGATCCCGGTAGACAGGAAGGTGAACACAACTGACCACAATCAGACTGTATTACCACAACAGTCAGACCCAGAAAAGTGATTATTCGGCACCAGTAAGACCACATCCAGAATCCTGTACCCCATTTTGGTCTTGCCCATATGAGACAGATGTTCATAAACTTTGAGTGTGGCAAATGATTAAAGATACAGCTAAAGGGCTGAGCACTGTTCCATAAATTAAAAGACCATAAGTGAAGCATAACTGAACTTTTGAAAGGTCAAATCCTGGTACACTCATTGGCTTTAGCTACAGAAAATATGTTGACTTCAAATCTGAATTTCTTTTTAAAAGCTGGTTCTCTAAAAACAGCAGATGAAAAAGAATCAATTCATACGCTATACACAGCGTATCTGAGTAGTGCATAGAGCATAAAGGAGATCTGCTGCTTTGAGGAAGTTGTAAGTCAGCATAGAGTAATTAGGAAAAGAATCTTTCCCATAAAATCATCTGCTGTCCTAAAGGACAAAAGTTGAAAAAAAAAAATCTCAGAACACAAAGGGTCCAGATGACAAATGCAGAAGAGTGGGAGAACAAACTTGCTTGGTGTTTCACTAAGAAGTCAACTGTTTCTTTGGCAAGCAATTTCACTTCTTGCACAACATTCAGTTAAGTTCAAGTTCTTAAGTCAAAGCTTACAAAGAGCCATGTTCACAATATGCCTATGTTAAGTTCACATTCCTTATTCTCAGTACTGTGGCACGAACAATTCTTTTCAGAAAGAAAGCTTGCAACTGCATTATGCCAGCTGTGAGACCCTGCTGAACCATACTGATAGAGGCTGCTTACACCTAAATAATGCGCTATTAGCGGCAGATTGAGCTAGGGCTAGAAAATAAGCTTGCTGTTTCCCTTTGATGTATTGTGCCATTCTCCCTTAAATACTGTTAATATTAGCGAATGCCTACTCTACAGGCATGTGGGACACAGCAGGGCTTTATTTTCACAGAGAAAAGCCTCTAAGATAATCAATTATACCTAATGAAAACAATCAGTAAATTTAAGTAATTAAACATAGGATTTATTTCACTAACAAGAAATTAAAATATCACTCTTTCCCAAGCTACAGTGAATATTGTACTTAAACTTAGGCCTTCATTTTCATTTTGTTTGATCTACATTTGAAGACAGAATGTAAAGGGGACCAAAAAACCCCATCAATTTTATTCTTTTCTTCCTCTAATGCAAATGCCAGATAGGATGCCACTGCAATGACCATAGGCTCCTTCAAGAACAGAATGCAAAGGCAAGCAATACAGTTTCCTCGGGATAACTTCTCCTTTATGCTAGGAGCAACTAACAGAGCCAGCACAAACAGCAGTGACTTCACCAGGCAGAGTCAGTGGAAACTCTCCATACAAAAAGTAATTCCTTGGTGACTCCAGAGCAAGTTTCAGATACTGTTTACCTAAGCACTCAGCTCACACAAAAGCTTGCTTTTGTATGTTTTTAAAAGCTGGTGAGATTGTCAAGCATCATCTTTAGTGCATTCATTACCTTTCCTCTGAGCATTTTTGAAATCACAGAATGGCCTGAGTTGGAAGGGACCTCAATGATCATGAATCTCCAACCCCCCTGCCAGGCAGGGCTACCAACCACCCCATTTACTAGACCAGGTTGCCCAGGGCCTTGACCAACCTGGCCTTGAACACCTCCAGGGACGGGGCATCTAAAGTTTGTGTATGCAACTATACAAGGCATCTGTAATCTTGTGATTGTAGAAAAATTCACCATTAACAAGTCACACTGAAATACACATGCAATTGTTGTGGTTTTTAAGTTTTCTTTAAGAAACTCTTTTAACACTTTCTGATACAGAACTATTCATCTGTCATCAGCATTTGTTTGTCAGGATAGAGAAAAACAACTGTGTAACGGATCTCCTCTAAAAGATTAGGAAATGAAATTCCCAAAAACTGGCTTAACATTTTCTGACAGTTAAGTACACAATGGTCTCAACTGACAAAAATCTCAGATTCATCTCTAGATTTTGACAGTTTTCACAATTCAAAAAGCAGTATGCAAGAACTGCATTTAGGAAGAATAGTGATAGGCTAGAGGAAATGGCTTCAAGCTGCACCAAGGGAGGTTCAGGCTGGACGTTCAGAAATACTACTTCTCTGGAAGAGTGGTTAGGCACTGGAATGGGCTGCCCAGGAAGATACTGGAGTCAGCATCCCTGGAGGTGTTCAAGGACCATTTGGACATTGTGTTGAGGGACATGGTTTAGTAAGAAGTTTTGGTGATGGGTGGATGGTTGGACTAGGTGATCCTGTGCGTCTTTTCCAACCTTGGTGATTCTATGAACTTTATTCTTCCAAAAAGTACCTCATGCTTAAAGAGAAATACTGTCCTAGCAAAAGCCAAACATCCTTACATAGGGAATTCCAACCAGAGACAGTAAGAATATTTAGCAGCAATGGCAATAAGCAGAAGCCTTACATATTTGACTTTTTCCTCTAGATAACAGAGGTATCATTTAATTAGTAAATGTAGGTTTGCAACTGACCTTGAAATATCAACTTTAGAAACCCCTCTTCTTGGGTTTGAGCACAGGAATACCAACAAATTTCATTTTCAGTTCAGGGTATGAAAACTAGTAATTGCATCCCCCTCCAGAAACAGCACTGTTAGAAGCAGATCCTTGAAGAGACTTCTGATCACGTTGCATACCACCATCACTAAAGCACCTGCTTCCGTTGTATGCACCTGTTCTTGAGAGAAGACATTCCAGAGTGCGGGAGTTTAATTCAGGATAAAGCCTCTCACTTGGAAACTACTGCATGCTTCTGCATTTAAGTTTGTCCCCCTACACTACTGATACCATTCTAAGCAGTTTCTGCTGGAGGATGATTTTACCTGTTCAGTTTGACTTGTGACAAAATAGCTAGTCTTGTATCTGTTTGTATTCTCAATATATTGGGATTTTTTGTTGTTATTCTTGTTTCCTACTTTATGATTCCTTTCTTTGTTGTCGCTGTTTTTGTTTCTTTTTAGTATGCCTGCAGATACTTTCTCATTAGCATACAATTAAATTGCTTCTTGTTAGTACCCACTGACCTGCATTTTCCTCACTATGGCACTAAAGTCAGCATTAATATTAAAGCTTCTTATTGACTGCCATATTCTACTCTTCCTACTACAGCTTACCGGATTCACAGACTCCTGAAACACAAAGATCATCAGCCTGATATCATACATAATGTAGGTCATGGCAAAAATGTCATCATTACTTCTGCTTAGATATCAAGTACATCTTTTAAAAAGAAGTTACCTTTTCACTAACATTTAAAGTTCTGACCATAGCAAGTTACAAATTGGAAATTGAAAGGAGTAGGGAGGTTTTTCTGAACCCGAAAAACAAAACTACGCCTTCTTGGCAAGAAAAGTATAAACTTATCTTTGGCAATTTACAACTACTTATATCTCACTCTGACGAATATTTGTATTTCCATTTTCTGGTACATTGGCAATGGCATGCTTTATGGACTACTGACACACTGAGCAAGTAGTCCAAAAATGAACAGGAATCTGAGCTTAGGCTCATGCATGCTGTATGGGAACTGTTGAATCATGGCCT
>PPHD01000058.1:0-27293 GCA_002909625.1 Bambusicola thoracicus
CCTGGTCTGGTGGCTGGTGACCCTGCACATAGCACGGGGGTTGAAAATAGATGAGCATTGTGGTTCTTTTTAACCCAGGACATTCTGTGATATACATTACAAAATGACCATTTTCTACAGAGAGGTGTTCCATTCAGAAACAGTTGAATCTTTTTTTTGAGACCATGAGTGGAATTTCAATTTTTGATCCTGTTGTTGATTGCTGTGCTTGTGGCTGAAATATAACACTAAGAGAAAAACGGAGTGGCTCACTATGGCCTGTTAACATGTATAAGCATTTTCGTCCTGCTAGCTGGGAAAATGAAGACATGGAAGAAAGTTTTTTTTTTTTAAAAAAAACAAGCTAACTTTTAGGCCAATTGATAAAACTAACAAGGGGCATTTCTAGCAGAATTTTAGTTTAGCATCATTTGAAGTCCTGCTTGGCTCAGTTGGGTTGTCATCGTAACTGTTATGGACCATTTGCAATCTGTATGCTTCTAGCAATGCCAGTAGGAGCTTTCTTCCATTCAGATACTGTATCTTGTCCTTCCAGGTAAGAGAGTGTTTTTCCTTAGGAATGGGGAATGGACTCTGTGGGCTACATACATGTGTATGTATGTCAGATACCTTGAAAATTCTTTTGGCAAAAGATTCATGTATATAGTGAGGGACGTAACATGTTTTTTATTATATCTCTTAATCAGTGACTTTGATTATATTTATTGTCTTGAGGAAAGGCTGCTTGAGCGGTTGAGCATGTAAAGTACATAAAACCCAAGGAACTCGTATAAACTCTATATGCTTATTTATGATTAGCCGAATAATGTAATACTAGCGAGCAATTAACTTTTAAATTCAATTGAAAGACAAAAAGCAGAAATACTGAAGTTATTTCAGCTATTGAATTTATACATAAGGGTTTTTATTATTACTGTTCTGTGATAGGTGTTGCTTTACTGTGTGGAAGATTTCATTTTACATGCCTTAATGCTTGTTGGTTCTTTGATTTTTATTTTTTTCTGCTTTGAAGTTTTATGTGTTTGTTAATATTATAACTGTGGCAAAGAAGTGATTTATTAAATGGCATTAAACTTAATATCCTGGAAAGCATGCATATATATTTCATGATGTTATCAACTTGTCAAATATGCAGAAACTGCATGATATGATTACTCTTATTAATAAAGATGATTACATGAAATTGCATGGACAAACAAAGAGAATTTCCAAAGGAAAACGATTTAAATTGGCATTCAACAGCCAATATCTCAGTTACGTGATGTCTTTGCTGATAGCTAATTTTTACATATTGACATACATTTTTATTTTGCTTTACCTGGAAATGTCAGATGGAGAGAGAGTTCAGGGAAAACAGAACAGAGTTTAATTAAAATTGCTCACGGCAGGATGCAAGCATTGTTTCAGTTTGAAATGAGAGCAGTGTTCTTTCAGGCATGTACTGCTAATAAGTTATAATTAAGGACTCACAGAGAAAGGATAACTTAATGTACAGCATCTTTGATAATGATGCTGCACTTCGCTTCTGAGTTGCATTACAGCAGAGGGAATCAATATGGCCTCGTGGTTCAGCTATCATTTCTTTCTTGTGAAGACATATGTGTTCAGATGTTTGTCTTCTGTGGGTTGGTTAAAAGTCAAAGACCAAAAACTATGAAAGGTATAAATACTGTATATTCATGGTCATTAAATAATCAAAAGCTGCTTTTGAAACTAAATATGTACTTGTATTTGATATTTTGCAGTATTAAGAAATTTAGTGCGTTTTTAAAGCTTTTGTCACCTTGTGTTCTCAGGTTTAATAGTGGACTAAGATTCACCCACAAAAGCCTTACATAAAGCATTCTTTGCATTAAAATTTTGCTGGTGGGTCACAGGAAGGAATATTGGCTCTAATATGAGGAGGACTGGGTTTATCACCTGTACCTTCTGCTTGGTTTAGTCAAACCATTGCTTCACAGTTGTATAAAGAAAACTGTAACCATCAGCTAATTTACAGAAGTAATAAAAATTTACAGTAGAGAAAACAATTAATGCAGGGCACATTTTATGGAAATAATAGCAATGTATTTATAAGCAAGACAACTGAAATATGAGGGGCCCACTTTTGACTATCTCATCATGAGGAAGGTTATTTGTATTTTTCAGACTTATTTCCCTTGTTTATTTTTCTTCAGAATTTTAGATATGGTAGCTAATGAGCTGGAACCATTTCTTCTTATTAAGAAAGTTCCCTGCTAGATCTATGATCCTGTTCTATTTGTATTATGGATCTGAGGATGGCATTGCTGCTGTGAAGGTTGGAAACTAAGTTTTGTATTTTGTTTGAAGTATCAACTGAGGATGTGAAATTACTGCATCCAGATGGCTAGTGGCTGCTCTTCCATCTATGTGTGAAAAGAGATCATCAAGACGTGTTTTGGTGATGATTAATTTCTGATAGTTTTACATAATTTATGTCTGATTCTCTACCCAATGTGAAACTTGTATTTTGCGTAGTGGAAGAAATATATATTTCATTAGAAGTATTTTAATATAAACGTGCAGTTTAATTTCTATTGAAGGGTTACCAAGCACTTTACAAATGTAATACATCAGGACTTATACCAATCCCTCTTTTGGGAGGGATTGTTGGATAAAGCACATAAGGTTGGAAATCATACAGAATGAATTTTGAAAACTTATCGCTTTGTGATTTGTGCCTGTAGAGGACTTCCCAGAAAGCATCAGCATTAGAAAAATAGCAGAAATAGCAGAAAAGGAGCAAAATAAACTTGCAATTAAGTGCATCTATAGTACTTCTAGTGATCGCTTAATGGATATACAAGAGGGTTACACTGCTTGTCTGGTACTAAGAGGAGTAATAGACTTAGATAAATAGGCAGTAAGAAGTAACAGATTCCTTCTTACAGCAATACAAAATCTTAATCCTGAAAGCGGGCTTATCTGAGTACCAGTGACTGGATTCAATAGTAAATCAGGCCTAAAAAGTGTCATTTGATAGCTCTGAAATTACAAAGACTTGCCAATCTACGTGATGCGAAAGCTGAGAGATTCTCACTGTTTTAGACAGTAGTGACATGAAATAAAATGTGATTTTGGGGGAACTTTCCTGGAAGCAGTGAATGTGCAGAAAGCTGTTTCATTGGAAGATACCAAGTTCAAAGTTGGTCTGAAAGATTTGTCATAACTGAAGGAAACAGCTTATACAAAGTATTGTGCAAGTCACACTGCTGATGCAGAAAACTGTTGAGTTTCTACAGCTTGAGGCTTCACTTTGGCTGTTCAGTCCTGCCATGTAATTGGGACACATTTTTATCCTGCTAACTCTGACCATCTATTTTTTTTACCTTAGTTGTTTCTTTATTGCCTACGTAAATGTGATGATGTGGGGCTAACGAGACTTTTCTTCTAAGACTCTTGACACGATATAGTGTGCCAGTGTTCTTCCCATCTGCAACTTCCGTTGGCACAATCATTTGAAGTGACCATTTATCGGGAAAAAACAGAGCTGAGCAACTGTAGTGTTACAATGTCTATCTCTCTCACTAAAGAGAAATGTGATTTTTTTTTAATGCACAGTTTATTAAAATCACCCAAATTTGGAGACTCCTATAACCGTGTTCCAAAACCTACTAAAGTATTCAAATTCCTTACTGTACCCTCAGTGTCTTTCTACATCATAATGCCAAATGAAGTTCAAGTTCCTGTTCTCACTTATTTGACCTGTTCCAGTGGTCTGGCTAGCCTCAAGCCAGCTGAAAAGAGTTCAGTTGTTCCCTCTGTTGTGAGGGATTCCCAGGTGAGAACTGATTCTATTCTCAGTCCTACATCATTCCCTGAGAGAACACATCTGATGTGCCATGAATCTTCTAATAACATGACTGAGGTGCTTCAGGAATTTGATGCTAATATTGGTGGAGCAGAAAGTTCAGACAGGTTTCTACTCTGCTGTCTGCTCTTGAACTGGACTATGAGCTTGTATTTGAACTTAATGGAGCCTTACAGTGTATTATTTCACTAAAACTCATGCTGTGTAATGTTATGCCACTGCTGAATCATGTAGGTAACCCATTATTGTCCCCAAGTTTCTCATCAGGAAGTGTCCTTCAAACCAACCAGTCTGTAACTTTTACTGTATAGATGATTATGTCTACCTAGGTATAGGTGTCGTATCTCACATTTTTCCCTACTGAGTCATGTCCTTTTTTTTTATGCCACTTTTCCAATTTGTCAAGATCATTTTGATTCCAATCTTGTTCTCTGGGGGCTTCAAAGGAGCTGCAGGCCCTGTGTTGTGTGCAGAAAAATGTCACATTTAATAAGCATTCTCTCTGTTCTGTCATCTAAATGATTAATGAAATTGGTGAATGGTATTAGACCCAGGACAGGCCCTTTGCAGAATCCTTGATGCATCCTTTTCTGACATCGTGTTTTGACAGCTATGCATTGATAGCTCTAAATATGGTTTTAAAAACAGTTTTACCAATTGTAAGGACTTGCTAATGAAAATGTCATGTAGGAAAGTACCAGAAGCCCTGCTAAGGTTAATATAAGGTAGCTACCGATGTTTTTTTTCCTTTCACGTAAGTTTTTACTTCATGGAAAAAATCAGCTTGGTTTGGTGAATTTGTTATTTTTAAATCCAAATTGATTGGCAAGACTTGTGTGATCTGCCCTGTCTTCTAGGTGCTTTTAATTGGCTCCAGTGCTTTTCTGGGACTTCAGTTTAAACTGAAGAGCACTCATTTTCCAAATGTTTATTTTCTCTCACTATGGAGATAAGTATTTTGATTTACTTTTTCCAGCCTTCTTGAACCACACATTTCCCATGAGTCGTCTTAACTACCAGGGTACCAAGTGCTCTGTATCTTCCTTAGTTTGTGTTCTGAGTTTCATCAAGACTATGCTTTGAAAAATGCAGAACTTGGTTAAATGCTTACTTACCTCATTCTAGCTTTCATCTTCCTTTTTCTAATGTGTAATTAATTGTCTGAATGCAGTTCTCTTTCCAATGTGAAATGATGCTGAAGTAATTTGAATATTTTCTCCTGGTCACCTATTCTCTTGCACAACATATAGTTATTTTCAGTGTACTTATTTTTGCAGTGAAACAAACCATACAGTTCCATGCATTGCCTAATGATTTTAAAACAATTTATGTATTTCTCTTCACGCAGTGAAGCTACAAGGGCTTTTATTCATGAACCATTTGCTGTGTTTTATTTTTCTTTTCTCCTTATGTTTTCTGCTAAATCCTGCAGAAAATAGTACAGACATATTCACAGTGTATGTACCTTATTTCTCTGCTAATATGTGAACCATTGTCTGATTAATCTCAGGTAGCCTACCAGTCACAGGCAAGAATAACCACAAAGTATTGATCAATCTACTTACTGACTGTTCTCACTATTAACTATTTCACTGTTCACTCTAGAATGCAATCTTTTTCACCTGTTCATTTATGCTTACTTTAATCTTTCCAACTTTTGTCCCACTGTGTTCCTGGTATTTTTTTCTATTTCAGCTGACTGATTTGAATTCCAAGGTTATTTCTTTTGAAGAGTAATTTATACAGCTTGCCATTTATCAGTCTGTCGGATCTCTATGAGCAATGAATTTACTCTTTCTAGAAGCCAGTTGCCACTTTTTTTCTTGAGAAGACTTAATGACCTTTGCCACTTCACCATCCTGTTGCAAATCAAAAAACACGCATGGAGATTAGTGTCAGTGAATTACTCAAGGATTTGTACTAATGCAGCTGTAGAGGAGGCTAAAGTCCTAACTGACAATTTCAGAATATCACCGATATTAGGACTTTCATTATAATGTGCTTTGCTTCTCCTTATTTTAAAGCTTTTTTTTTGGGGGGGAGGGGGGGAGTGCATGTTATCACTTTGCCTTCCTGTGTTTGGGTCTTTCAGTTTGAAAAAGTCAGTATGGTTTCCCTGCAGCTAACAGAGCTATAAACTCCTCTTTTTACAATAAAAACAGATACTTATCCAGAAATGCTACTGAAATAGGGCTTTTTGAAAACATCAAAATATGTTGAGACCTGAAGTAAAAGTTATTACTAGTTATAAAATTGTAATCTATATTTCATAACAAATAATGAATAATTTTTCTAGACTAAAAGCAGTAACTTGTTCAGGACGTATTAGGCAAACAAACTTTAGTAATCTATTCCTGTAAGGGGATTGGCACCTGTCTTAAGGCCTGTATTTGTAGTAGTCATGTGCTAATGAGAGGTTCTGCATGGTGTTTGTGGGTTTCTCCAAGGCCTTCTGCAAACACTGCTGAGGATGCTGAAGCCACTTAATGTTGATGCATTTCTAGTTTTCCTTCTCTAGGTGAAGAGAAGAACCTTAAATTTTCCATTTTCTTCTTACTCTTCTAGCAAGATACAGAGAACAAGATCAAAAGTGGTATAAAGAGAATGCATCAAGGACAGGCTTTATTTAACTTCCATTGATACTGCTTACCTACATTCGTTCTATTCATTTAATAGCTGCATATTAGCATTTGGATTTATGCATATATCCTCTGCATCAGCTGCCATTTGCTTTGCTATATAGCACAAATGTGTCTTTGCTGCAGCAAAACCTGTTTTCATGGAATCATAGAATTGTTTGAATTGATAGGGACCCTTAAAGGTCACCTAGTCCAACTCCCTGCTACGAACAGGGGACACCTTCAGGTCAATCAGGTGCTCAGAGCCCTATCCAGCCTGACCTTGAGTGTCTCCAAGGATGGGGCATCCACTACATCTCTGGGCAACCTGTGCCAGTGCCTCACCACTCTTACTGTAAAAATCTTTTCCCTTCTATCCAATCTCAATCTCTTCTCTTTTTAGTTTGAAACCATTTACCCTTGTCTTATCACAACAGTCCCTGCTAAGGAGTCTGTCTCCTTTCTTATAGTTCCCTTTAGATACTGAAAGGTTGCTATCAGGTCCCCCTGGAACTTTCCCCAGGCTGAACAGCCCCAGCTCTTTCAGCTCTTCCTCATACAGGACATTTTCCATTTACTTTTGTGGACATGCTCCTTCATTTTATTTTCTCACTGTTTTGAAGTTGAACGCGTTTCTGAGGTACCAGATGGCCGGGTATTAAATGCATAAAGTGCGTTATTTCCTCTTTCCTTCCCCTGCAGTAGCCTGTTTCTGTTTAACTATGCAAATAGGAGTGGTTAGGATTAGAGGGGAAAAAAAAAAGCAAAAGCTGCAGCTGATATAAACCTCAATAAAATTGGGGGGAATTGAGTATGTATAAAAAGAGACCATTTTTTTTAGTATTCTTAAACTGCTTAGAATGATGTTAAATAAACTCACTGAGTAAAGAGACTTCATTCACCTCATGTTTCTTACTGACTGCAGTGAGAGGGGAATTGGAAGGAAGAGCTCTTCCTCAGATGTTGGTAACATCTGCTGCAGGCTCTGGGGCTCATCAGTGCTAAGGTGGGTAGACTGCATAGCAGAAATCACTCAGCTGCTAATGAGTCAACGTAGTTTTTAGCACAAAAATGAAGGAATACATAGGAAGTTTAAATCCGTATCATCTTGGTCTTGAGATGTAAAGATACTATTGTTCTCCTACCTTGCTTTTAAAATGCTGTGAAACACAGGTAAAACCTGTAACTCTTAAGTGCTCAATTTGCCTAATATCCAGAATTAAGCCTTGTGTAGGTAGAATGTTTCTGAATGACAGGTAGATATAGGTAACACACAGATTTCTTGTGCTTCATAACTCAGTTCTCAAATAAGTAGCTTTTTTGCAGACGCTTTAATGAAGCTTGTTCTGGGAGGCAAAGGAGGATGGTGTTCCAGCCTTGCCACTAAATCCAGACTAAATTCAGACCACGTGCTTCACTGGGTTAAGTTTTTAGATTATCTTTCAGATCTTAAGGTTTTGCAATTTAGACTATGTTCTATAGGGAGAAAAGTCATAATATTTTTAAGATATCTTGATCTTTTATGAGAAAACAGTCTTCTGTTTTTTTAGTGTTTCATATATTTGCATATAGTTGTATGTCTCGGCTTTATGTACGTTACGAAAATTTTCAGGATATTTTATTTCATCTCAGGGAAGTACTGCTGTAAGATCTGGAGTTTTGTTTCTGTGGCTGTAGAGACCGCAGTATGGAGGACTACTGAAACTGCCTGTGACCTTGCCTGTCATTCATTAGTGAATGCGGCAGCAGCATTAATCAAAATGTACTCATTGGAGAATTTTCATCTATAGCATACTGCTCCCGTAACTCTTGTGTTTTTCCTTGTGTCAGCAAGATCTGACATTTTTAGAGCAGATGTGTAATTTCTGCAAATATGTGTAATTCATTTTGCCAGGCCTATATATCATACAAAAAATGCTGTGATGCTCAGGCTTTAACAGGTATAACACTTTATGGCTTTTGTGGGCTTGACCTCACTTGATTTGCATAATTTTCAAATACTAGTGAGGAAGCTTCGTATAGTACAAAATGTTCATGTTTCCCATATGAAGTTTGGTTATCTGTCATAACGCAGCAAGCAATAGTTCTTTAATCCATGAGAACTGTGGAAATGCTGTGACACAACACCTTGGATTAAAGTAATACACAAATTCTACTGATTTTTGACAAAGTCAAGATTTTGCCTGCTGTCTTCTCTTACCCTTGAAACCTGTCATGCTTGGCTGTGAGAGCTCAAATGTCGGTGTCCTTCTTATTCCTGGTACTGATGATAATGAGACCAGGCTTGTGGGTTAGTGTTTTCTATCCTATGTGTTTGTTCCAGCACCTTTTCTCTGAAATAAACTGAAGTATTGGATAGAATTTTGTTCTTATTTTCTGACAAAAGTGGGTTGGGGGATGTATATCTGCATGGTCAAACACAGTTCATAACAATGGAAGGAAATCTGTTAACATCTCTCTATTACCTTGTTTTCACTCTTACCTGCTGTATTCCATTTCTCTGACTCTGTTCTTTCCAAAACAAAGATTTAGCAGGTATGTTACAATCCATTTCTTTAGGAATTTAGTCAGGAAAAAAAGTTCATTTATTACTCTAGAAGAAAATCTCACGAGAGTAGCAAGGAACGTGAATGGAAGACCATCTGGGCCACAGTGCTGCCCCTGAGGGTATCTGTGCAGATGGAACTGACTGCTGTGGAAGCAGTGTATTGGTAGCAGTTGTGCTGGGTTCTTTCTCAATGTATTCTACTGATTCCTCGACTGTAAGCCTGGGGTGCTTTTGTGGCACAGAGCTGGGCCCCTTGTATTTAGAAATGATGCTGCCATTTCAGTTCCTTTGAAATGTGAATGTTCAAAAAAAAAAAGAGTAGTATGAAGTTTCTGGTTTTCAGTTGTCTGTATGCATTGTATATACTTCAGATCACATTTTGAACATAAGCTTTAGATTCAATTATCTTGCTCTCTTGTGTAACCTCAGTCCATTTTCTCCCACAGGGGGGAGACATAAAATATTAGATAACTGAGGAAGGAAAGCATCTGGTATGAGAAGACCCTAATTAGCAAGTAACTTTAACATTCCAGAGGGAAAGAAACTCCCAGAACAAGTAAACATCAATAATGTGGGAACATTTGGTATGACAGAATGTTTTCTTGTAAAGGAGAGAGAAAGAGACTGTGTAAATGTGATTATAGATTTTGAAGGATGGCAAAATGTTTCTCAACTAGACTGTGGCTGTGTTGATGTTAGCACATAATGTGGTGCAATTGGAGTAGACCCACCAAGCAAAACACTTTATTTGCAAACCTGAAATCAAAGCTTGCATGAATTGCAGGTGGTGCTTTCCCTTGGAAGGTCCTGGGACTGGATGCCCTCATTTCCATCAAAAGGATGAACGTGTGCTCTGTATGGAAACCAGTGTGTGTGTGTGGTGAGGGGAATGCAGAGACATAGAGACTTGCCATGAGAACATAAGACTCATATGAAGTAAAACACTGCTTTGAATAAACTCTCCTCCTCCCATTTTTTGTAAGTCTTCATGCCAAAGGTTGTGTTTGACATGCAAAATTTCATATGCAAGCCTTATCCAAACTCAAGTTTTATCTGAAGCATGCTTTTGTTAGCTTGGTATCCAAAGGAATTTTCTAGAGAAAAAAAGCAACATAACTGAAAATGTTGTATAAACGCTGTCTTCCATTACAAAAATGTGAAATGTACGATTTAATGTAAGACCATTTTGTAGGCAAAGAGGGCAGAAAAGATGAATTCTCGGGTGTGTGTGTATTTCACAGGGACCAATGCTAACAATCTCCCCTAAAATAGTCCAATCCATCCATTAATTTGCAGAAGTGCTAACAAGACCAAGCTTGTATTGATGGTTGCTGCTCATTCCTTGGTTCGTGTTTTGTTGTTGCTGATGTGCTTTTCAGCAGCTGTTGTGCTTCTCAGGAACACTGATTCTTGATATCAGAGCTGCAGCACTTTCTGCAGTGTTGTTCTTCAACTTCAGATTCTGTCTTCTCTGTCATTAGGAATAAACCCAGAACTAAACAAAAAAAAAACCCTTATGCTGCAATAAAATGGTTAAATATATGAGAAGAGTGATGAGGATGTTTATTTCCTCTTTCTACTTGATCCTGCTTTGCTCCATGGACACCATTGCTGTGATGACAAATGACAAAGATGTTTCACAGTCATATGGAGGGGTAACAACCAAGGATTAGAAGAGAGAGGCAAGATTTTTCTCCTCCATCCTTCAATATTAAGTCTGCAGAAAAGGTTAGCTCTGCATACATAAGCAGCACGGTAGTAACAGCTCTGCTGGAGCAGGGAGGAAGCACAAGACAGAGACCATTTAAACGAGATAATTTGAGGTTGCCTCAGTTCTTTTCCAGGAGGTCTGCAGTGAAATTCGTTCAGTCCAATCTAACAGTAGTACTTCTAGAGAGGTCACAGAGAGGGCCTGGTGTACTGGGAGAAATGAAGGGTAGCAGAGAGCTAACCTTCAGAATGAGGATGAGAGATGGGAAAGGTACATTCTCAGCATAGCTTGAATTTCTGGGAGGATGCTGAAGTATGTGTACTTGAGAGACAGACTTGAAATTAATATTGGTCTAGGGGACAAAAAAGGAAATGGGGAAATGGCCTGAAATAAATGTAATGCAATCTGGTAAAGCATGCAGTGCCACACTTACCATGTGCGGCCTATTGCCAAGCAGTAGGAGAGATAATCCTTCCACTCCAGTCTGCTCTAGTGAAGCTTATTCTGGAGAAAGGATTCATATGCTGGAAGGCATGAGTTTGGTGTAATGTAGGAATGATGTGAAGGAAGAGCACTGAAGGGACTGAAGTTCTCAGTCTGGAAAACAAAAGCCTGAGAGATGAGAGGAAAAGGTCTCCTTGTACCAAAAATGAAACCTTGCAGTTAAACGATGGAGGGGGATATTGAGAGAAAGCACAAGGCAGAGTGTCAAAAACCTACAGGGAGTGGGTTCTGAAACATTCCAAGTCAGTGGTAGCCTGTAGGAAAGGCTTTGGGGTTTTTGCTCCTGCTTGGAGGTGGGTGATGGGCTGTCAGATCTCTCAGGGTTGAAACATGCATTCTGTTTTTCCTGCAATGTTAGCTTGCCTAGGTGGAGACCTCGGAGAGTTGAGAGCCAGAAGAACTGTGTGGTAGAGACAAAAAATGGAAGCAAAATATGTTCAGCTTCCCAGGACTTTAATCTTTGAGTAGAGAAAGACACAGGTGCAACCAAATGATAGGCAGTAACTGCAGTGTGCCAGAATACAAGGGTGTGCTGTGCTCCGCCATCTGTTATATTAGTTACGATTCTCACTGCAGCATCCTTCAGGCCTTGCTCTTGTAAAGGATTTTGCCTGCCTACTCACTCGTCTTGCATGCCAGCCTCCAGCTTTAAATTGCCTTTAAACTTGGTGAGACATCAAAGTTTTTTGTCATTCTGGTCTTAAGCATTTGAGGTGTCATATGGCTTGTGGGGAAGTATTTGGGTGGTGCAGAATCCTTCCAGGTAAAATGGTTATCAGATGGCTCAATGGTTATCACCAGCTGTTGTTGAAGTGTCTTTGTTGTCTGTTCTGATCTTAGGTCCTAAATAAATACTGTAAATGTAATTTTCTAGTCACAAGCACTTTTATTCACTGTTGCTACACCAGGTGCTATTCATCTGGATGCACCAACTTAGAATGTGGGATTTGATGTGCCTAATTTTAGCAACCTAGAGAGTTAGATGTTTAGCCTAAACCAGCCCAGGCTTCCCCTCTTGGCAGTGGATGGCAATAGGGACTTTCTAACAAGAATTTTGTTGGTTAATGATGAAGTAAAGAAGTTTGCATCTGGAAAGAAAGGTATATAAAAGCTTTAATCACAAAGGGAGTGGAAAGCATGATTCATCTTTGATGTGGAAAGTCTATTTTTTTGTTAACTAGCTGTTTGCAGTACACAGGTTCAATGGCATTAGAATGTGTTCAGCTTAAAATGATGAAAAACAACCAAGGACTTATTTTTATTTTTAGTTAGTCATACATATATTTTAAAGGTGTGAATTAAGGCATAACATAGTCATTATTATTATTGTGATATGAATGTAAATGGAACAGTGTTAAACAAGTACTTTTGTTGTGGGATCTCATATGCAACCTATGACAGAGTCATAACAGTGTTGAAAAAACATCCTTTCAGTTTCTCTTTCCCCAGAATTTTCTTGTGATATCCATAGCTTATTTTTTTTCCTCTGCTTTCTGAGCATAAGAGAGTTTCTCTGGCTTTTGTAGGTAGAAGTTGAGGAGATGAATCCCATCCAGGAACTTACGTTTCTGTTTGCATGCAAATCATGTGCATATATTGTTTAAGGAGGAAAGTAAACCGTGGTAAATCTCTGCTTAGCACAGCCTCAGGTAACCAGCAATGTCAATGAAGCTTAGTGAAGATTAGCATGGTCTGTTGTTTGTGACTGAAATCTGTCTTTTGGCTGCTCCACTGTAAATTCAGTCATGTGCACATTCTGTTATGGGAAGAAGCATTTACATCATTTATTTTTGCATGGTAAAGGGAAGACTAGTTCTTGGATGAGCTTTCATATTTTGTATTAGGGAGTTTTCCCCAACTAGAATTTATAAGTAATAGCAGTCTGCGATTTACTTTGGAAGTGTGGTCTTTTGAGAAGTTGTACATGAAAAATACACTAAGTATTTCCCATAACCTACTTCTAATATGCCTTTTTTCTTAATGAAATACATCTTTTTTTCTTAGGTTTGTTGGGGTTTTTTTGCTTTTATTCATGATTTCAGTGATCAATCCCTATAAAAATTTTGATCCAGCTTTTTAAACAGTTGCAGTTCAAGACACAGAGTCTTTATTAAAAGATCCGTGGGTACAGTTTGAAGGTGTTCCAGGAAATGATCTGGGACAAATTCCTATTCCCTTTTGGAGGCTGCCATCTTGTGTTCTGAAATCAGAATCACTGACCACTGTAATTATGAGAATGGCTTTTACGTTGTGAATACAGTCCAGTATTTCCCCGAATGTATAGACAGGTATAGTTCTTCTCTTGTATTCAAGCAGCATGATACTAATAGCCTTTCAAGAATGCTTCCTCTGAAACCCACTGCTTGTCATTGAGAAGCCAACTGTGATGTGAGGTTTTGCAACAGACTGATAGTGGAAGATTTTCATGCAGCTTTTATATGTGACTACTGGCAATATTTTTCTTCTCAAGTTCTTATTTGAAGGTAACTTCAGTGTGAGGTATGCAGGATTTGATAGGAAAGAATGCGTTTTTGGGGTACCTCTTCCAATCTTCCTCACGCTTTTTGGGCTGATTACACCTTTTGCAGTGTTTTCTTTTTGTCCAAAAATGAACAGACTGAGTTTATGTTGATGAGTTAACTAAAAATGAATGGCCTTTCAGAGCTGTGAGGGTTGGGGGAGAACCATGACAAAGCATGTAGTAGTGGGGGGAATGCAGCAGGCCTGTACCATCTGCCTTCCAGGTGACAACCAATCTTTTCTACTTTATAGCATGAGGTGAGGTACACGCAGAACAAATCTAATATGGAGAAAACAATCAGGGGAGTTTTTTGTGTTCCTCATACAGAAAAACAAAAGCTGGGTCTGGACTGATGGGCACTGCACTGCTTTATAGCAGTAGTGTATTTTCCCCAATCTCTTAATGGTGTAGAACTTTACTGAAATATTTACTCTTTGTGAAATGAAATGCACTGATACTTGGAAATTCACTTCAAAGTGATTGTTTTCTCACCCGTGGAGATGTAAGGACTGCGAATTATTTTTGATTGGTGTATGAGGGGGAAAAAAGAATGTGTATGTGATAACTTGGAGAAGAGATGCTGCAACTGCTCTTGCTTCATCCATGCTCATGATACAGTTATTTCAACATAGCTGCTCTGCCCTATGATGTACTCTTCTGACGCTTTGCTTATTATGTTAAGCCTTTCATGTTTATTTTTAGCGTGGAATTTACACCGGGCTGAACATGAAAACATATTTAATATTATGGTCTGCATTCTCAATCATAAAATAAATTAAACGCTTGAAAGCAATCAATGGCAGGTAACAGAAAAGCAAGGCATTTCAATTGTACAACCATTAGGAAGCACGTGAGACTGCTCGAATGCAAATGTGAAGTGATCGCTTAATTATGAATAAAACATGACTAAAAAGCAGTTTGAAGAGATGCTGTTTCTAAGGCTAATATGTAGGCTTTGACTTGCTTTTAGGGTAATTGTGCAGTTGGTAAGGTTCATGGACAGAAACAAGGAGAAAAAGTTCACACTACCAATCTGTGTACATCCATAATCCAGTGAAGCAAAACAGACGTTTCTGAGAAAGTCAAGTAAAATGCACTATCATTTATTAACAAAAGAATGAACAGTGATGGTGTGTCTCGGATGCGTTTGCTTATCCAAAAGCAGCAACTTTCAAGCCTAGTTAAGGAAGAAAGCTGGGGCTCACCCTGCTGAAAAATCAGTAGGTTCTCAGCGGTGCATCGGGCTGTGCAAGATGAATACGCAGCTGTAAACACAAATGCAGAGCAGGTCAAAGTCTGTTACTTTCCCGATGCACTGTCAAATTGTGCTGTATGTGTTAAAGGTGTAAAGATGCTGCCATCAAAAGCAGCGGCAACAACAGCAAGTCCCTTGGCTTGCTGCTATGCTGGCAGTCCTAGCAGATGGAAGAAAATTGCAGCCATGTATCATTCCTAAAGGTGCTGCTAAAGGTGGAGCTGCCATGAGATGTCAGTAGAAGGGATGGATGACACCATAACGGATTTAAGACTTCTTCAACTCAGTTAAGCTGTGCCTTATTAAAGCAGAGAGCAGTGCGTGTTGTTTTCCAAGGAAGAAACGAAAGGAAATGCGTGGTAGTCATGAAAGATGAAAGCTGCTCTAGAGGCTATTGGCTTCCATTAATTCCAGGTGGATAGACTCAGAAATCAGCAGCTCTGCCAGAAAAAAAGGCTCTTACTACCAGCAGCAAATGTCTAGTGAGCCTCGCTAAGGGGCTGAGAAAGTACTGTGTTGCAAATACTGAGCAGAGGATGGGACCAGGGGCATGCTTAACATTTTTTTTTCAGTTTAGCAGTAAAGCAACATTTCTGTCTTTTCAGATTAGCTAAAATACACAACCCGATCATAGAATCGTTTGAGTTGGAAGGGACCCTTAAAGGCCATCTGGTCCAACTCCCTGCCGTGAACACGGAAATCTACAGCTCCATTGGGTGCCCAGAGCCCCATCCAGCCTGACCTTGGGTGTCTGCACCAACTCTCTATGCAACCTCTGCAAGTGCTGACTAAACTCAGAGCCCTTATCTGTGTGTGCAAAACCTGGAAAAAGCCATTTTTGATCTTGCCTTGTTTTATTGTTTTGTAGCTGAGGCACAGAGGCCTTGCTTATAGTGTCAGTTACTTTTGTTTTGTCCCTTTTCTTTCAGTAGGAAAGAGAGTGTTTTAGTTTGGGAAGTCTTCATTTCTTTGAAGAGGTTTTGTATTTTCAGTGAGGATCAAAAGCACTGAGGTGAAATCTCATAATATTCCTGTCCTGGGAGGGAAAACGCGACTCAAACCTTTGGTAGAATCTGTGATCAAGACTTACACTCATCAGCTTGACTGCAACCTCCAAATGATATAAACCCAATACAGTAAACTTTGGTTAAAGAAACAAAGTTAGGATTATTTTCTGAGCTTCTACATTTGAGAAACATCACACAGGTTTCCCTCCCAAACTTCCCATCACGTTGATCTCACAGGAAAAGAGAGAAATGGAGGCAGTCTTGCAGATCCCATTGCTGAAGGAAAGCACAAATCACTTACTGTCCAAAAAGCTTGAATGAACAAACCCCCAAATTCAGCTGATTCTTTTTTCTTCTTTCTTTCTTTTTTTCTCCAGCAAGGCATAAACTGTTGTAGCTGTTAGGAGATTGTCAGGTGAAAATGAGCAGCACTACAAGAACACCAGATTTTTATAGCGTTTAAGGCTTTGCACTGCTGTGTACTCTCCTGCATGTCCTCGGCACTCTGCAACTGCAGCAGAGCAGCAGGAGATGCATCTGGTATTGCCTTTCAGCAGCATCTTGGGAATCTGCAAAGCCACCGAAAATAATCGGGTGTTGTTTCTGCCATCCCGTGGCAATACGGATGCAGTGCAAGGGGCTGATCGCCTGCAGCGCGGTGCTGGGCTCAGCCTTGCCCTGGTGCGTGTTCTGTCTGAAGCATACGGACTTAGTTCGTTGGTATTTCAGTAGGAGTAATTCATCTTTACTTTTGCTTTAAAAACAGTACTTTTAATGGAATTTCTGGCCGGAAATCCCCTGTGGTTTTTATATCCCCACACAAGACGGCATTGTTGTCTCTGTTTTCATTCCTCTTCCTCTGCACAGCCAGCTTCTGTGCATGGCCTTCATGACAGCTAGATAAAATCTGAATTTTTACTCAAGTCTAGTGTGTAATGATGCTACATCTTAAATCAGACCTAAGAGCTTAAATTTATTAACATCTCCAAACATATATATGTATGTATATGTGTGTGTATATATATTTATTAGTATATATCTCCCTATCCCCAAACAAATAATGAAGATGTCAAATGCAGATGATTTTATTCCTCAATTACTCCTTTCGTAAACACGTTTCTGTGAGTAGTAGATTAGGGAGCTATCTGAATGACAAAAATAATCTCCACCCTAAAACTAATTTGTATTTAAAACAAACAAACAAACAAATTTAAGCCACTATTTACGGGTAGTAGTGTCGAATTTTGTCTTGTTATGTCCTTTGGTGCTCTGCCTACAAGTGTTCACCTTTCTAGATGAGAGGGGATGCTGTGTGCACTGGATATTAAAATAAATTTGTGATATGAACTTGGATAGAGCGCTCCATGTTTGTTGGTGCAGGGATTCTGCAACATGCATGGCGCATGAACTCCACTGCAGGAGTTCGCATACTACAAGTCAGTCTGGTTTTACATGGGACACTTTATTCTGGTGTGTTCTGCCCAACTGCTACGGTTTCTTCCAGACCTGGTCTCCTGAATGCATTTGGTTTTCTGAGGCTTCTTATACAGTTGGGATTACATCATTTCTAAATGCAAAACTTCAGTTGAAACACTTCCCCTGTCCTATTGCAAGGGGGAAATGGTTTCAAACTAAAAGAAGGGGGATTTGGACTAGCTATAAAGGAAAAGTTTTTTATGATAAGGGTGGTGAGGCACTGGCACAGGTTGTACAGGAGAGGTGGTGGATGCCCTGTCCCTGGAGACAGTCATGGTCAGGCTGGATGGGGCTCTGAGCACCTGCTGGAGCTGTTGGTGTCTGTGTTCACTGCAGGGGGGTTGGATGAGGTGACCTTTCTGACTTACATGATTCTATGATTTTTTTTTTCTAGCCCATCAGAAATTTCCCATCAGAAATTTTAATCTTTCTGGCCTTGCTACACATCTTACTGTTTCCCATAGAAGCATGGTGAAGCTATAGAGGCACAGATCACTTCAGAGTAAAAGCATATTCTGACTATGAGATGGTAGCAGTAAAATACAAACAAAACTATGGCTGAATAGTTTTGTATTCTTGGTTCTGTATTCCTTATATTAAGATATTTGTCTTTTAACCTCTTTGTCATATCTGAACAAGGAATGCGAGCCTTTATTTTCTAATTGCTGCAAATTGAACTAAATCATTTAAAAATGTTATAGCCTTTGAGTTCAGCGTACCTGCTATATGTTTATACTTCCACAGTGTCATGGTCTTCGTTTGAATTAACTCACAAATAACTTCATATTTGGTGGATGCAAATGATACTTCCATTTTCAGCGAGGCCATTCAGAACAAATCTGGAAGAGAGAATTGCTTCTGTTTATATAAAGCTGTCCTTGTGTGTGACCTCTTTGTAGTTGAAATATGTATATATGTGCATTGAGCTTTATGTAACGGTATGTATTGTACAGCAGAGGGAGTATTTTGTCAGGAATCGAGAAGGCTATTTGTCACTGCGTCACCCAGCATTTGGCACACCACCAGCTTTAGTGAGATACGCTATATCTTTCTATCAGAAACAATCAGGCACGAGCACATTAAGTAGTATACAAGTGCAGAGGTTGGATGGGATAAGCTTTGAGTTAGTAAAACCTTTCATTTTGTCAGCTTGTACAGAATAGATAACGATATTTCTGAAAATGGAGTGGGAAATGGATATGCAAGTTAAAGATGAAATGTTCAGTTGCTATCAGCATTTCTTTTTTCTACAGACTTTTTGTGTGCGTGTCTGTGTGTGTGTGCGCCCTTTGTGATTTATTTAGTTTTGAGCGAGATTCCCCTTCTCCCTCTTCCGTAAATCCTTTTGCTTTTTTATGCTTTTTTATGGCTGTTATAGCCAAATAGGTCAATTTTCAGTAGCCCAACACCTGCTGGAATTCATGCCTTTTCCCTCTTGTGTTAAAATGTGGTGTTTTGGGTGTTGGTGTGGAATCTAAACTGTGTGATGAGAAAAGACGTAGGCTATGATGTGAATGTTCTTCCATTCTTGGTAATACACATATATATACCTGTGATTTACTGACAGACTGTGCAGCAGGCAGGAATGGGAGCAAATTAATCCAAATATTCTTTTTACTTGTTTTATGACCATTCTGCCCAGTATTTGAATTTTGGACCAGTAAATGCTGTATGGGGCAGGTGTTGAACAAACACCCCCAAGGAACTCTCCGCTCATGGTCTTTCAGAATAGGTGCTCATTTACAGCATGGTAACTACAAGGGTAGATTGACTTTAAGTGAATGATGTCTGTCTTGTCCCTCTGCTCCCCTCAACAAAATCAATTGTTATTGTTAATTGTATTGGAATTCCATGGAATAAGCTGTTGCTGCATTTCTTTCTTTTTCCGTTTTCATTAACAGCCATAATTTGTACTTTCTACATCTTTCTACTGGCAGTTATTTATAGTAGTTAAAGAAAAGTGGTTACAGTATACTGATGGCTTAAAATGTTAGCATGTATTTTTGTTATTTCACATTTCCTGTTAGAGTTTGTACTGGAAATAAATTTGGTATTAAATGGCCTCAAAAGGCCTGGAAGGAAACACCATTTTTAATGGAAGGCTTTTGGCCATTCGCTCTTGTGGTGGAAGTGCAGCAGCAACTCAGGGCTCACGTCCTAGTAGGGTTTGTCATACCTTCATTCTTGCAGCTAGGCTGCTTGTGAGAGTGATGTAAAAACGAAGCCGTGCTCAGTTCTGCGGTGATGCTGAAGACCTCACCACTTGAACTCTGATTTACGCTTAAAAGTATTTGAGACCTACTTTGCTAACAGAATATGAAACCTTTTGTTTTGCTCTAGCTGTAACTCAAAGCTGGTCTTTAAGCAGAAGTCTCAAACCTCTCTCTAGACTCTTCTCAGATGTTTTTTGTTTCTTTAGGGTCTACCAGCAATTTGTTCCCTTCAGCCCAACTTTTCTCTGTAGCACAGCTGTTGGTCTAGTGGTGGAATTTCCCATTTAAAGATGCTTTCAATGCACAGGATGTTAATCTTCCATCGTGATGTCCCTGGTAGATGAAGTGAGAAGGTGCAGTGCATCTTGCTGCTATCTTGGAATAACACTTCATGTTTTTTTTAACCATTTTGTTTACAATTTTGAGTACAGCGTGGGGTTGAGCTACTGCTGAACAACCAAGCTCCGGAACCAGCAGAGCGTTATCAGTGTGGTGCTGTACTGGGAATAATTAGCCTTGCTTGAGAGGCAGGTCTAATTAGCCCATGCACAATGTTGCTCTAACGAGGTTATATTCTCTCTGAGACCTCAGCTAATATCCCTGCATGGTGTTGTATAAATGTGCTAGTTTGGTTATCTCTGACCTTGTGTTCATTGCACGTGGGTAAATATGCACTTAAAAGGGTGAGTAGACATCCAGAAAGAACTTCTTGTTTGTTTGCCATTTGCGAGGGTGTGGTGTGTATGTCTGTAGGGTACTGTTTTGTAATCCTTGCTCATTTGGAGCATCCTATTGCAATCAGTGGAGCCACTGGTATAAATCAGACCATAAGGTTATAATGCACTCAGAAAAGAGCTATGTCATTCAATAGCTTAGAGTTTTAGATTTATGAACATGTTATTTCTCATAAAATATTTATATAAATGACTGGCTTATAATCATGCAAATTACCAGATTCGTATCAACATGCCTCAGTGGCAGCAACAGACTTTACTTTTCATTGTTAATTCTGTCAAAGTGCTGGGCAGATGTGGTTTATCCAATTAAGAAACTTCCGTTACTTTTTCTTGTGCCAAGTTGAATAGTGCTGCTCGTGACCCAGTCTTGGTGCAGTCTGTCTTTCATCATTGCTTTCAGTTTTCAGTTCCACAGAGTCTCTTCCATTACAGGACTGGCACAGAATTGTACAAAACTTGTCTGCTTATACCTACTGATTATGGGATTTAACTTCTCTTTTTTGGCATTGTCAAAGTGGATTCAGTTACAGCTTTGGGTTTGTAATTTTTTCCCAGTGATGCTAATGTATTTGTCTAAAATATTTAAAACTAGTCCATAAACACATTAAATTAAGTGTCCTGAAAGGTGTATCGACCCAAGTAATCCCCAGATAATTACTTTGTGAATGTCTGTCTTCAACTGGGCAAAATAAGACATTTGATAGTGGAATGCTGTTACACCCTGAGGCTGGAAGTTCCATGAAGCAAATGGCATGGGCATGTCACCAGCCAATGCTGGGCACCTTCCTGGTGGTGGGTGCTCAGCTCTACACTGAGCAATCCCATGAGTGCCACTCAGATAACTGACACTGAAACGACTTCAGCAATGCTGGTTGCATTGAGCTGGTCTCTTCCTCCTTCCAGTGGGAAACTGCTGTTGCCCAAGGGTTTGGAGAACTAGGCTCTGATTTTAAGGTCATCTGGGAAGAGTTTTATAAAACATAAGCTTTAGACAAAACAATGGAAACTTGCAGTGACTGTATATTACATGACTGAGATACAAATACTGATGGCAGACCTACACTGTGAGATTAGGCTTTTAAAGAATTAATTCTGAACGATGTGATCTCATTGGTGATCTGTGTGTATAAAGATTTCAGAGAATCATAGAATGGCTTGGGTGAGATGTGGCCTTAAAGATCATATACCTCCAACCCCCTGCCATGGGCTGGCTGCCACCCACCAGCTCAGGCCACCCAGGGCCCCATCCAACCTGGCTATGAGCACCTCCAAGGATGGGACATCAGCAGCTTCTTTGGGCAGCAGTGCCTGGGCCTCACTATCCTCTGAGTAAAGAATTTCCCTGAAACATCTAATCTAAATATCCTCTCTTTTGTTTACTATTAAGCTACCAGTAAGATTTTTTTTATGTTATAATTCTTGTTTTAGCAATGAAGGAGATTTATAAAAAGACCTATATAAAAATAGTAAAATTCTTTGTAGTTGTAATACAAAGGTATGAAATATATGAAATACATCATCGCACAATGAGTATAACTGCAATTTTCAGCTTTCACCTAACAGATTTATTGCATATTTTCAGTATTGCTCGTCTAGTACACATTGTTCTAAGTTATTTCTGGTTTTAATGTGGATCAGAGTAAGGAAAAAGCATGGACTCTTGAGCACAAAAATATTGCTCCTCTTCAGTATCTCTCTCTATTCTTATTGAAGTGTATTTTTTTCAGTATCCAAAGTTGTTTTATAGGTCTTTTATCTCAATACTTAAACCCTTCTGAGATTTTCCTTTATTCTTTTCTTGGTCCATTTGATTATGTTTTATGTCTGTTTTCAAGGATAATTTTCATCTGAAAAAAGCCATGATGTCTTAGTATGAAACATGATTTATTTTACTGTTGATGATATCACTTGTGAATTCAGTCACACACAAACTGCACCTTCGCAGAATATTAATTTCCTACAAACACAAGAACAAATACTGCCATGTATTGTACATTTTGATAATGAGGTTAAGTGGACTCAGCTTAACACAGAACAGAGTATCGCTCCTCAACTGAGATTTTGTTGATTGAGATCTAGGATGCTTTTTAAAGGAAAGAAAGCAGGAGTAGCTATCAAAGAGAGTTTTCAGGCTTGGGGGAAAGAGGGAAATTGCACAGTAATTTTCTTTGGGAGCAAAGTATGTTACATATTTCAATACTGGCTTTTAAAGCAAATTAGATCAAATAAGTCACTGTACTTTTGATCTGTTTAAAAATATTCACACATTTCTTGTCATACCGTCTTGGTTGTTTCTAGAGTTGTTTTGTTAAATAGGAAAAAAAAAAACCCCTCAAACCCAAACATTTATATTTCTAAGCTCAGTACATAGCTGGACTGTAACTGTAGGGACAGGGATCCTATGAAACAAATTCACATTCTGAAGAAGAGCACACTGATGCACAGCGTCACAGCTATTTTGCCATGAGGTTAAGGTGTACTCTTACTCAGTGTATGCTCCAACATCCTCACTGTCCACGTTCTCTAAATTGGGTTTGAAGGCTTTTAGAATGCAGTGTTTAGCCTTATTTTCACATGGTAGGTAGATGACTTAGGTTGTGGTATACAATGTGTACTGAGTCTGTGTATTAATGCATTCTCATTGCCTGAAAAAAAAAAAAAAAAAGCCATTTAACACATCCTTTTGGCATCCAGCTATGTTTCCATGAGACATCTGGGACTTCTGTCTTCTACAGGTCCACACTGTCAAGTCACCATAGGATAACAGTTAGCAGAATACACTGATCCCTTCTCAGAGAGGGGGTGAAGCTGTGCTATTGCCTCCTTATGTCTCTAGCCCTACACATGCATCATCTTGAAGGGATACTTGTGTTAACATCATCTTGGTGGCAAGCTAAAATTCAGCCCAGGGAAAATACAGTCTACTTGTTTCTAGAGACTATTTTTAGGCTATTTTTAGATGGAAGTTGTTAACTGAATTGGTACAAAAAGTTTACGAATGTAGCCTAGAGAATTAAGCAAGATGTCTAGTAATACACAGTAGTTGACTGCTACGTAGTTGGTACCAGTAGCCTAAGGACAATTCTGGGAAGCCTTTGCAGTGTTTGACATGTTTCTGGAGTAGTGTATTTGAGTGACTGCAGCTGTGCACTGTAGGTGCTTCACCAGCTAATGACTTAGCTGGATTCTACTCTAGTTTTAGCCCTAGAATGAAGGCCCTACTTGGAAAATCACTTATGCGTTTAGTAATTGGAAGGAAAAAAAGACTCTAGGATGTGTGGATATCATGGAACTAGAATAGGAAGCAAAGTGATCAACTTTGAAACTCAAGTAATTGTTTGATTTCCTGTTGAATTCGTGACAACAGTGTTGTAGAGCATCTCAACCAGCTGAAGGGAAGCAGTTTCCCAAAACTAAACATTTTAAATGTCTTTTGTCCTGGACACAGTAACAGAAATTCAGAAAACTATGTAAAACACACCAAAAATGTCTTTTCAGTTTTGCCCTGTGGTTATCTGATGATTTTGCAACTAATTTCTCCAATATATATCATCCTTCTTTTTTACGCATAAAAATTTTGTAAATAAGTAGTAAATAAAGAGTAATCATCTGGAGAATGTCTGTTCATCATAACACTGTAAGTTGCAATTTCATTTAATGGAAATCCTAATGCAGTCTTTCAGATGTTCAGTGGTTTTGGCATATAGCCTTAAATCTCAGCTAAAGAAATTGAAGAAAATTGACATAGATTCTATTCAAAACACTTCAGCATTTTATGTTCTTATTTTGAACTACAGGTTTACTTTTAAAAATGATACATGAACTACAAAGATATAGAAATAGATAATTTTATAAAGCAGATAGCCCGAAGGGTGGTCTCATGGTGGGATGAAGAAATGTCTCATAATTCAGATCAAATTTGTGATCTGTTGCATTACTTAATACCTTAAAAAATTAAAGAGTTCTATAGTCTGGTGTTCTCCATTTTTCAAACAGAATTAATTGAACTGACAAGGTATGAAGAAAGTACTATAAATCTTTTTTTTCTAATGAACCTACATGTCTGAAGCTTAAACCGAACGCTATAGACTGTTCTTGTACATGCTAGGTTTGACTTCATCTTAACAATGGAGTCGTTAAGCATTCTTCTACTGCTGCTTTTTCAAGTTGGTAGTTTGAAACTAGTGCTTTATATATGTATAGGCCACTACACAGCGCCAATTGTTACACTCTGTGGAGGAAGTACGTATACTTACAAAATGGTAGAATCAATCTTTGGCAGAATGGCTGGCTAGTGGAGTTCCTACTGGAATGAATTTGCTTTCCTCAGCTAATTGTTTTCTGTACACTTAACACACAACCTGATAGTTTCCTCTCTGAAAAGAAGTCTGAGCATTTTTACTGATCAAGTTTAAATGTTTTGAAATAAAGCATCCCAGGTTGACGTGACCAGTACTTTGTTCTTCTATTCTGTGACTGGCAGATGTCATAAATTACTGGCTGTACCAGACTCAGTGATCGCCATTTGACTAACAGCATGTAGTTATCTGAAAATGTTTGCGGCTACTGAAGGAAACCAGCTTATGTTTTCATCATGTGGATTTTGAGGAAAATTGAGAAAGATAAGTGTGTTGCTAGTGAGCCCTTGGCCTTGTACTGAATTAACAACAGCTTTTAAAATGTAAAACATTACACTATTGTGCCAAAGTCTTCATAATGCCAACAGACAAAAACTTCCTTTTATAATTCACGAATTATGTTGTTCACTACAGATGCCTTCAAATGTACTGGAAGCTCCATCTCTACTTGAATCCTAGTACTGAAATGGGAAATTCCCTTTTTTCAAGAAAGTCAGTAGATGTATTAAATTGTCCACCTGTGTCCTCAAAGTTTGTTGTTATGTGAAATGAATAAAATTACGCTGCATGTAATATTTTATTTGGGATAGTAGAAGGTGAAAGAAAAGTGGAAACCTGTTAAGTATTCACTGGCACTATTTTAGGAGTATGCTACAGTTTTTTGGAAATTCTTTACAGCAGGATTCTGCAGCCTCTAAGCTGTATTCGGTTTCAGTCAGTATTTTTCTTTAACATAATATTAAGTACCTGTGGAGGAATGAGCAGTAGTGTTGTAATTTCATCCTGAATTTTAAGAGAGATTCAGAGAGCAAAGCCTGCTGTCCCTCCATCTTCCCTCTGTGGAAATGTTCTGCAAGTACTGTATAGCTGAGGAAATGCAGATACATTTCCCATGTGCTTCATGAAAACTTTAATAGTCGAAATCCTCCAACCTTCATATACTTTACAAATAGCAATTTAAAGAATAATCAGAGGAGAAAGGAGAATTAATTCAAGTGAGTATTAATAACTGGGTTTGCAGAAAATACAGGCGAGGGAAAAGAATCTTGATAATATCACACCAGTTTGTTATCAGTGTAGAAAAGGCAAAGGCAAGATGTAACTTAATGGGCCAGAGAAGTCAAGGGCAGAAAAGTCAAGGGTGAAATAGAAAACTTATTTTCAGATCTTTCCTCTTCCAGTTTTCTCTCTTTCTTATCTTATAAGAGTTTTCAGATCATTTAAGATATTTCTTCTAACTTGTTTTATCGTTTCTGAGCTGACTTTTCTCAAAACAGTTGGGCTAGTGTTTTAAGAGTTGCTGCTTCTACTTGGAGATGTCCTTTGTTTTCTGCAGATTAAGCTTGCAGTGCCTTTGCATGTCATTTCTTACTCTATTATTTCTCGTTCCATTTGTCTTCCTTATTCTCATTCGCACTGCTCGCTGGGGGGGAAAAAAAAGAAAAATAAGAAAACTCCTGAGTGCTTGTTTGTTTTCTAGTTTATGAAATTACTTAATCATTGGGAGTGTACAGTTGCCCAGAATTGCCTATTGGAAAGTGAAGAGATTCATTCATGACAGTGAATCAAGTGAAGAATATACAGGCAATAAAGAGTCTCAGTAGCATTTGGTCTCCTAGCTACTAAGCTGTTCATTAAGGGTGGTTGAAATTTAGGGGAATTATTTTGATTGTCAGAGAGCTTTTATAATTCATAGAGCTTAATTCTGGTAATTAAGGTCAATCTCAGTTAACAACAACAACAAACCACCACTACCAACAACAAAAAAACCCAACAAACTAAAACAACAACCAAAAAACCCAACACAACAAAATACACTGCTGCTCAAACTCAGAATTTTGACAGTCTTCAATTTCATACTCCTATGCGGTGTTATGAAACTCAGTCATGCTTGTTGGTGCGTTCACCCTACTAATATAACATGATCTGAACAGAACAATTTTCTTATCAAACTGTCTCAAAAGCCAGTCTCTACCAGAGGAATGCTTGTGTGCTGAGCTACTACTGATGGTTCAGTGTCAAGACCAGAACTTAGAAGCATTTCATTCAATAGTTAGCATTGCTTGAACTTTAACTTAGATTCCTCATTCATGCTGAATGTGAACACCACTCTTCTGAGAATTTGGTTGGAGATCAGGTTCTGTGACTTCTGGTTGTCAAGGTCTAAAATTCTCAGAGGTAGAAATTGAAATAAACAATATTAAGTTAAATAGATGCCCTGGGTGATGAATACAGAGAAGAAACACAGTGAAACAGTTCCCAAATCCACTTTGTGCACTAGTGACCTGCTTTCTTCCTAAGAGATGTTTACTTACTAGGTGCGCACCATGGTCTGAATCCACTTGTCTGCCAGTGTAAATAAATCTGCAAAGCCCATTTAAATTAAAAAGGCAGCGGTAGTGATATTTCTTTGTTTTGAAACCACAGAGAGTATTAGAAATCAAATTCTTATATTCCTGGCTTTCAAGGCAGTTTGGTAGATTTATAATCTTATATTTAAAAAAAAAAAAAAG